>DF240479.1:77777-149166 GCA_000507305.1 Breviolum minutum Mf 1.05b.01 | reverse complement strand
TTGTTTGTTGTTGTTGTTGTTGTTGTTGTTGTTGTTGTTGTTGTTGTTGTTGTTGTTGTTGTTGTTGTTGTTGTTGTTGTTGTTGTTGTTGTTGTTGTTGTTGTTGTTGTTGTTGTTGTTGTTGTTGTGCTTTGTTTGTATTGTTTTGCTTCGTTTGTTTTGTTTTGCTTCGTTTGTTTTATTTTGCTTTGTTCTGTTTTGTTTCGTTTGTTCTGTTTGTTCTGTTTGTTTTGTTTTGCTTTGTTTTGTTGTGTTATGTTGGTTTGTTTTGTTTTGTTTTGGTATGTTGTGGTTTGGTTTTGTTTTGTTGGCTTTGGTTTGTTTTGTTTTGTTTTGGTTTTGTTTTGCTTTGGTTTGTTTTGGTTTGTTTTGGTTTGTTTTGGTTTGTTTGTTTGTTTGTTTGTTTGTTTGTTTGTTTGTTTGGTTTAGGTTCTGTTCAGGTTTTGTTTAAGTTTAGGTTTTGTTTTGGTTTGTTTTGGTTTTGTTTGTTTTTGTTTGTCTTTGTTTTGGTTTTGTTTGTTTGTTTGTTTGTTTGTTTGTTTGTTTGTTTGTTTGTTTGTTTGTTTGTTTGTTGGTTTGTCTTGTTTGGTTTTTGTTTGTTTGTTTGTTTGTTTGTTTGTTTGTTTGTTGGTTTGTCTTTGTTTGGTTTGTTCGTTTTGTTTTTTTGTTTGTTTGTTTGTTTGTTTGTTTGTTTGTTTGTTTGTTTGTTTGTTTGTTTGTTTGTTTGTTTTTGTTCGTTTGTTGGTTTGTTTGTGCTGTTTTTGCTTGTTGGAGTTAGGGAGTCATATCGCAGGGCATTGCAGGACATATTTTTGCCATCTAGTAAGGTAGGTTTGACGGAGCTGCCTGTCCTCAAAACGAGATTGAACGACCGAGATTGTCCGCCTGACCAAATCGGCGACAAATAAATTTCAGGTTGGATTTTGGAATTGGTTGAGGTTGGATATTGGCGCAAACATCTTGGTTTTTGATTAATTTGAGGATCTGGGTGATTCTTCCCGACCATTGGCCTGATTGTTGATTTGGCACCACGCACAGTTGTAGATTGGGTTCGAATTGCCAGAGCGGGGCAATGCGTTTTCATTCATAGGTTTCCCTTTGCGTTCTTGCTTGGACCAGCGAAGAGTGCGAACATTAGGGTAGCATCGCGAATGTTTGTTCAGTTGTTTGTTCAGTTGCGTCATTGCTTCAGTATCTTTGTGGCTTGCATGGACGACAGCAGATTGAGAGTTCGGTGCCCATTTTGTTTTCACTTGTGGTGTTTAAATTCATTGGGGCGTTTTGTTTTTTCTTGTGGGCAATTGGCCCAGTTGTTCTTGTTTTGTTTTTGTCTTGTTTTTTCCTGATGATTACCATGTTTTCACAGTATGTCAGTTCTTTTCACGTCCCCATGGAACACAGACTTGCAGCGCCGTGACCAATGGAAACCATCCAAATTGTAGTCTTGCTTAGTGATCGTATTGAAGGCTGATGGAAACCAAAAAATAATTCACATCCAGCCTTGCAACGGAAGACGCAACTTACTGTGATTCGGAACAGGCATTGCCAGAATCATACATTTATGTTCTGCAAAGTCTCAAACAACAACTGTCTAGAGGTGTCTAAAATGCTGCACTGACCGGGCTTGGTATTGAATAGTTTTGCTTGAATTCTGACTCAGCAGATGCAGACACAAGGGATTTTCTTTTGAGAGGAAAACACATGATTCCTGCAAGGAAAAATTACAGAATGGAGGAACCAGATGTGAAGCAATGTAGACAGGACGAACGTACAGCATGAGTGGTTTCAAGTGACCTAGGGAAACATACTCTATGTGCTGCAAATGCCTATTTTGGTACTCTATTCCAATCCAAACACACAAACCCATATCAACAATTCAAAAATTGTCAAAACATGACAATTTTTACGTTTCTTTTTCACTCATGAACTTAAGATCTATGACAGGGTTTTCAGGTCAAATTTTTTCATGCAAAGGAGCCTGTGGGGCACAGTCGATCCCCAATTCTTGACATTTTATCAAACGCAATCTTCAAACAAACAAAAACACCATGGCTCCCAAGCAAAATGAAAAGGGAGTGAGACGAGGTGAAACATGACGAAAAAGTCTCCTCGTGATGCATTGTAGCACCCAAGCATTGTGTGGCCGCAGAACTTTCTTCTTTATGCCATGTCACATACTCAACCCCGAGTAATTGACATTGCCAGAGTGCCGCTTCCTGGTCCCATACTTCAAGTGAGGAGTCGGATTGATGGCCTCCATCATCTCCATTCGACCCTTTCCAACGCATATCCACAACACAAATTCCGGAGGTTCATAAAGAGAGGCACCTTGAATTTCGTTCCCGGTATTCTTAGGAATTGCATATGTGCTCCCAAAGGTCCATAGTTTTTTGACGGTACAGGGGAGAACATACGTTTTGAAATTGGTGGATGCAATGTTGACGGTGAATCGCCTATTGTTTTAGATTTGGCTTACTGCACCATGAGAACGGCACCCATGCACACATGAGTATATGATCTTGCTATCATGAAATGAGTGCAGGTTGTTTTTCTTACCTCACACATTGGTTAGGAATGACTGGTGCTTCACATGCCACAATGGTGTTGCCATATCACATGGGATAGACAGTCGTATGTGCCCAACATTTTCTGTGAGGATTTGGACGAATTCTGAGTCGGTTCCCATGAAGGGTTTTGTGGAAGTACCCCAAATTTGTAGTCATTTTGTATTCAAAGTTTCGAAGTCGTGACAAGATATAAACAGGTTGTATTCACATTCAAAAAGGTGTATGGAGTTCTTCCCTTGCATACGTGTGTTTAAGTTTGCAAACCACAAATGTCAGCCACAAGAATGGAGATCATCTTCGCTGGCCTGTTTTTTCTCAGTTGCCCTGAAGGGGTGGTAAGGGCTTGCAAGCGGAGTTGGAAAAGCAACAACATGAACGGACACAATTTTCGATTGCAAAAGAACGACTCAGAGCTCCGCTTTTGCATTGAGATCCAGCCCAGCTTTAGTACAATGATTCATTTGAGTCGTTGCAAGGCAAAGAAGAAACAAGCACTATAAATAAAAACACACAAACAAGACGTAGCAGGTAGGGGCAGGCAAAACAAAAAACGACAACGTTTGGGCTCCCACGATGCCGTCAGACACTCAGTTTTGTGATGCCGTCAGACAATATCCAGCATTTTTGTCGCACCATCCAAGGCGCTCTCGAAGTCGAAGCAAAAGTCGACCTATCAGCTCGGTCCACAGAATTATAGATTCAGGGTTTTTCCACAAAGATCCAATAGTGAAACTAGGTAATGTGAGATTGTTGAAAAAGTGCAGAACTGCATGTTTTTTCTTTGTGAGTTTTGTGTTTGCCAACTTTGGCTCTTGGTTTTCTTGGTATCTGAGTGTAATCACTAGGCCTGAAGCGGCGGTCTGAGTCGCAGCCTGCTGAACGGCGGCGGCGCCGGCGCAAGCGCTCGGAGAACAGGCTGAGGCTGGAGAAGTGAGAAGTGACATTGAGAAAGCGAAGAATTTTGATTTCTTTTGGTCTTTTCGGTGAACCTTTGATTTTTTTTTGGTATATATACACTGTAAAGACCCTAAGTATCTGGGACCGACTGGAAGTCGACAATCATGTGTCATTGCCCATTCTGTGCCGACTGCTGGCATATGGCAGGAGTCGGCCACGTTCCAGCTCACCGCCACCGCGTTCACGCTCTGATTCAGGAAAGAATAACCGATCTCCGCAAGGGCCTCAGCATGTCAGGAAGGTTTCTTTTGGGAAAGCAACTGCTTTCCTTCTTGACACCTCCATTTTCTGGCAGGTTTTTTTTTAGTTGTCGTTTGCATAATGTTTGTCAGAAATGATATTAGCTTTGGAAAAGAATACATTTGGGGTAAAACAAATCATTTTGGCTAAAAAAAAACATGGTAAAACGGAAAAAATATGAACTCGCATGGATCTCCAGATGAACACATTCTGACACCTGGACCATTGGACTAAGGAAACGTTCTCCTCCGGCCCGATCACCAAGGAGGCGAAAGTCTCGATCGGCACAAGCGCGGAGTAGGCTGGTGGATGGACTTGGAAGGATGTTCCCTGGCATTTTTGTGAAGAATCACAATTCTGCTGTTCGCTCTCTTTTGCATCATGCTGCTGTAGTTGTTTGTCTTTTTCCTCCTTTTCTTTGTTTTAAAGTTTCTGATCTCCAAGCTCGTGAGTGTATCAAGGGATCGCAGTCGACCCCGCTCCCGGAGCCGTAGTCGAAGAAGTCACAAGCTCAGATTAAACTGAGACTACCAGAAAAACACAGACTCCAAGTCTCCCAGATGTCGTTTTTGAACTTGTAATCGAACGCGCCCCCAGGTATTCCTTGATTTCTTTGGATGACTTGAGAATTGTAGACATATACTTATGCTTATTCACAACATGACAATATCTCCTAATGACTTCGACTACTCAGGAAGTCGGGGGCGTCGACGCAATCGCAGCCGAAGCCGCTCCGACGGTGTGGTGACCTGGAATAGGAAGGAATGGGTTCCATGATCTCATGATCTCATGACTGCATGTGCACAAAGGCAATCGGTCACAGCCAAGAGGTCGGCGGGAAGCGTACCGGCCAAAGATGCTTGGTTGGGTCATTTTGAGTTTTGGGCCGAAAAACACGGCAGTTGATTTGATGTATGACTGTATGGACTGTATGACTATTTGCCAACTAAGGAAGCCTGAGGGTTTGGACCTTGGAACATGCTTGGTTTATGGCTGTCTTATTGTGATACCACTCGGTTGGGAAATCTGAGGTTGCAAGACTATTTGGGTGGGCTGGGTGGACAAAAAGCCAGATGAGGAGGACCTGATTACTGAAGCAACCCCTTGGCAAGTGTGAATCGTGTTTTTCGGATATTTGATGATCCCTTTCGGTTATACCCGATTCTACCTGAGGTGTTATTATGGGCGTTTGTCTCACTATTTGATTTTTGGCTTCAAGTGTCATTGCAGGAGTTGCAGGACTTCTTCAAAGACTGCGGCCATATTGTTGAGGCTGCTTGCAAAATTGCTAGCACATTTGTTTGGCATTCTTTTATACCCTCCCTATAAGTTGGATTGGCGGCCCACGTAAAATTGGTTCGAAGATTGCGAAGGAAGCTGCGAAACTGTAGGATGTACTCAATTTTTCTTAATTTCTCAGATGCAGCAGAGATTGCTACACCACTTTTTGAAATTCCGACTAAGGTGCGATGTAGTGACAGGCATGTTCGAGGATATTTCGCACATGTCCAGCCTTCTCCTTAGAGTGGAGGGTGTGAAGAATCCTGCATGGACAAATCATTTTAGCATTGTTGAGTTTGTGCGCATTTGAGTCATTTGATATTTTTTTTGCAATTATCAAGCCAAAATCCTGAAGCACCCTGCAAATATCTTTGGTAGCGTCCCGAAGTCCTTGTGGAGCACACTTCAAACCTTGTAGGTTTGAAGACACCAGAATGGTCGACGAAGCAATGAAGAAGCAAAATGATGAATTTATGGGATCGGATCTCAGTCTTGCTTATCTAGCATACTTGCAAGCTGGCTTGAGATTTACATGATCGAGATGTGCTTAGACGGCGAAGCAAGGTGTGAAAATCCAGATAGACTACGCTTACATGGATAAGGCTCCAAACTGGTCCTCGTTTTTTGGAAGCCCACAATGAAGCACATAGGGTCAAGACCTTGCCAGGTAGCTTACAATCCCAAATTGGAGGCGGAGGTGGCTGGGTGGGAACAAAATTTCAGGGGTCAATGGAGTGGATTTATTGGTGCGCTTTCAAAACTGTGACGTTGCCTTGGTAGGCGCCCAGCAGTCGACGCTACAGACCTAAGAGTGTCAAGCCTCCTAATGGGCATACGTTGGAGGCTCAGAAACTTTTGAAGCTTTTGCCGCGAACTGAAGCCTTTCTGATTTTGAGGCTTTGGGTCGGCGACGTCTCCATAGAAGCCAGTGAGCAGGAGTTCAGACTTTCAACTGGAGAGCAAAACAAGAACTGGTAGTTTTTTTTCTTCCACAGCAACTGCTTTTGTAACCACCGCAACACTGTCCTGTCCTCATCCTTATTAGCATCCCTGTCCTTCTCATCATGGTTCCTCAACAGCTACAAGCCCTTTTGGAAGGACCTCATTGATCTCTTCGAGCCTTGTGGCGGAGTGGAGATGATCTGCTTACAGGCCTTCAATGACAAAACGATGAGGATAGTGTTTGCAACGAATCACATGGCGTTTTACGTGCTTTTTCTCACCCGTCTGAAAGGTCAATCAGCTGCGAAATGGCAAGTTCGGTCACATCAAGTTTTTTGACACAGAGGCCCTCTGCGGAGCTGTGACCTCTGACCACTTTCAGCGCCATTTTCACAAGGCAGTGGACAAAGCTGCAGCTCTTGCTGGCTCGCCGGTCCATGGGGCAGCTTGGATTTGATCTTTTCTTGGGTGATTCAGTCAATAAAATTCGCTTCCTTTTTTTCCGGACAATTCATGCCTTGGATTCATGATGTATACATGTATATATATATATATATACATATCCAACACAATCATATCTATAAATTATAAATCTGTGGAATCTACAGAATTTGAGGCAAAAGTGGATTCCAGGTGTCAGGGTCGGAATCAGCCTTCATCAGAGGTTCCAATTCGTGTGGACTTCGCAGAAGACAAGCCATTGGCTGCGTGACCCTGAATAGGTGTTGACTTCCTGTCGGTTTTTGGTGTGACATAGGCTTTTTGTCGTGTTTTTATCTCCTTTTCACCTTTGAATCCTATCCACAACTCCCATTTTGTAGTTGTGATCTCTGTGAAAGGTACCGGGTCGGCAAAGACAGAACTGTAGCCGACAACCAGTGAACCTGGCAAGGTTAAATGGCGGAGGAAAAACAAAACGAAAAATGAATGTGATTTTGAAAAATATGCATGATGCAGATACACTTTTTGTATCCAAAGTCTTGAAAAGCTATGGTAAAGGATGCTGTTGGCCAAGATGTTTCCCGCAAGCATTCGGGATTGAAGTTCGCTTGCTTTCAAACTGACCGTTTGGCAGGAAGCCAGATGATTGCCGAACAGCTTGGGGCCCAGTAGCAGAATGAACTCTGTGCATCAAAATTGCACCACTGCCACCTCCTCACGGTGTGATTTTTGTACCTCTTCCACATACCCAGTCAAATCCACGAGTCATCTTGAGAATCGCGTCGTTGTTTGCAGATCTGGGTTGGTGGCCTTCCCTCAGAGCTGAACTTAGCGGACATCGCTGACATGGGTTGGCAGGTTTCAAGCATCGAGATCTGTATATCACCTTTTTGTTTTGTTTGTTTTTTCAGCCAGGAATCCAGGAATTGCAAACTCACTAGACCCCACGATGGATGAAATTCTGAAACTTGAAACAGCAGCTCTGGTTTCAACTTAGGAAGTTTCAGAGGATGAGCTCAGAGAATATTTTGCCAAGTGTTCGATTCTCAGCCGATTCGTTGTGAAGTTGTGGAGCAGCTCGACGGCCAAATGCTTCCATCGAAGATCCAGCTCCTGGTATGGAAAGTTGTGAATGATTCCTGACGTTATGTCTCAATCTTATTAACTTATGGGGCTTAAAAGTAGCGAAGACCGCTGGGCTTGGCCCTGCATGTCCAAATGGTGTGAAGCATCCAAAATATAAATGACCTGATGTGCCGATGCTTCTCTGGAAGCAGTGATTTAACCATCACATCAATGGGGTAGACTTGGATTGTGCAGATGCAAACACCTGACAAGACTTGTGATAGACTGAGGTGGTGAAATCCGAGAAATACGACTGGACAGAGCCTTAAGATCTTGACATCTCTAAAGTTTAACATCTGAAAAAGACATCTTAATGAGCCGATACATGACATTGACAGTGGAAAAGTAGCACAGCCAAGGATAAAAGCAAGAGAAGCGGCACGCTTTTTTGCCACATCGAGTTTGCGGACACCTCGTGTGTCGACCGTGCTATTCGCTTGTCTGGAGAAGCTTGGCTTCAATGGTGGCTTATGGGCCATTTGAAGTTCTGTAAATATTTGTGCAGACTTTGCTTGCAATGTTGCTGGATGAAATCAACCCAGGATAAATTGGGATCTTCGAAGATCAGGGTGGACTATGCTGAGAATAGGCCATGGGAAAATGGCTAGCCAAAACAGCTGTGGTAATTAAGGTTGTACTTGTTTTGACTTGAAAGCACCTTGTTCCTTGGAAGGGGACTTGGTCTGCCTCCTACCAAGAAGGGCAACGTACCTGTGCCCTGGCAGAAGATTCACTGCGCTCATGTTTTTTTCACTGTATTCGTTCCAGTCATTTAGACACTCCCGCCTCATTTTACACAAGCAGTCAGGAGACAGATACCACTTTCAGGTCACTGTATCATTGATTCTTGAGCATTTTGATTTTAACTGTGGACTGTAGGTGGTTCCTTATTGTATGATTGTAAGATTATCATCACTACCGTCTTGCCTTTCTGAGGGCCCGCCTGAAGGTTGGGTTGCTGGCAGTCTCCTCAGTGATGTTCTCTTGTGTCTTGCTTCAACTGTTTGAGTGAAACAGCAAATGATTTTGGGTTTATAGCGAGGCGGACCTCCACCTGGCATGCCACCGCAGCAGCCTTAGTGAATGCACGGTTCAAGCTGGATTCTTCAGCTTGCATTATTTTCCTTCATCGACAGGCCCGGCATGGGTCCTCCTGGATGGTGGGAGGCTAAGTTTGACATGAAGACAAGCTGCCGGGAGCATCTTTTCATTCAGCTGTCGCTAAGTCATTAAGTGTTGGATTCCCCCGGGGTTGCCATGTCTTGCCATTCCTTCTGCACCAAAGGCATGGCCCGCCTCCACATGGATACTTGTCACGAGCTGAGATTTCGACAAACTTATGGGTGTCGCCTGCAGAAACTGGACCCCATGTCGCAACCAGGCCGCCTCCTCACATGGGTCCTCCACCTCCCCACATGATGCGCCCGCCGATGTTGTTATCTCAGATCTTGGTCAGCTGAACAAGCAGATCTTTTTTCGGAGTGGAGAGACAGCCAAGCAGCTAGGACCTGGTTCGACAACTCAAGCTGAGGCATGGAATGCCAATGCCACACCATCCGGGCCATCCGGGCATGCCGCCACCTGCTGCGGCCTTAGAGCTCTTAGTCTCCACATCCAAAACATCTCGAAAACTCGTCTTTTTTCCGGGCAATAAGCTGAAACTACGGACTCTTTATTCTCCTTTGCCATGCATTTAACACAGACGCGGAATTCACATGGGTTGATTATCAAGCTGTCAGGGCGCATTTGGAGGTCCCCCTCCACAGGCAGGGCTGGATAGACTGACTGAGTTCTTAGTATTTTTGGATATGGTCGAGAGTCGAGCAGGAAACTTTGGATTCTTGAGATTCAGTGTGTAGACTGCGAGACTTCTTCATGCCTTCCGGACTTGCTTGTTTCTTTTTGCTTTTTCAAAAGCCATTTGGATGGAGGATTGTCCATTATGCTGCAGTCATGCTCATGAATCAGGCAGACAAAGCCGGGCTGGAAGACAAGCAAGGGACTTAGCAGCTCGGGAATCAATGAGGGGAACGTCGATTGAGAGAGACACTTGTAGCTGAAGCAAGATGGAGGGCGGCTACACTTGTTTGACGTTTGATATAGTAAACGGAAGAGCAGGGTGGCATCGACAACACGTTCGCAAAACAAACAATAGGTCTCCTTTGTGTGCTCCATTTCAGTCCAAAAAAACACGTTCCTAGATGTGCCACCATGGTTATTAAACTGTATGAAAGACTTACCTCGCAGGAAGCCAGAAGACTGCCGAACTGCCTGAGACCTAGTGCAAGGTAGAAAATAATGAAGAATGGTTTACTGTAGTGGAATCAAACCAGAAGACTCGAAATCTTTTGGATTTTCTTCTTGGTACTTGGCTTCTGAACTGATTGGGCTGATTTCCGGGACTTCAAGATCGCTTCCGGGTCGATGCTGTTGGGGTTGAGTCTTGGTTTCTGTTTGCATACAGACACTCAACCCTTACTTGGCCATGACATTTGCTAAAACTTTTCCAACTCTTGACATCCTTGGACTTTTCAATGGGAGAAGTTCCGCCCCCGCCTCCTGCTTCAGTCAATCGTTCCGGATCGTGCAGCATGGTTCTTTCAGTGTCCATGAGGTTGATTTGACATAGAATCATAGGACTTGTGCACTTTCTACAGAGGTGCTTTCTTGAGCTAATTTGCCACGATGCAGTTCTAAGGACTTTGCTTTCACAAGCAGCAGATACACAAAAGTCAAATTGGCACTTATTACTTATCATTGTCATTATTGCTTTATTAATATCATTACATCGTGATTGTTATTATTGTTGTTATTATGATCATTATTCCCATTATTCTCATTATTCTTAGTCTTAGGCTTCGAGGATGGGATTGAAATCAACATTGTCCCTCATGTCATCCCTTGAAAGAATCAAAACTAGGGCTTCTTTCAGTCCTAGTTTTTTTTCGCATGTCCATTCAATGCCTTGTCCATTGTCATCTCAGGTCTATGTCGATGGCCTCGCAGAAGTCTTCACCTTAGCCACAAGACTCTGTTTTAGTTCAACTCCGCAGACTGTCCAGACACAAGATGAGAATCTTATGTATTAGTGTTGCACTAGAGAGAGTCGGAAGTCTTACTGATTCTGTAGAACCTTGTGGTGAAGCCTCTATTCGTGAGCCAAGGAAGTCTCAGAAGATGAGCTGCGAGACTTTTTTGGAAAGTGTTTGATTCTCAGATTAAAAGAACTAAGGGATTTGATCTCAACAAGTGGACACAAGTAGGTCTTGGGATTCGAGTGGCTGCATCATCCCAAGGTGGTGAAATCAAAGAAATCCGGCTGGACGGGGCCTGAACATTCAACAACAAAACGAGAAGTAACAGAACATGACTGCAGTGACTTAGTGGATTGTGAGATTACTGTAGTCAGATTGGTCAGATTTGTCAGATTGTTGATCTTGGTTTTACAACATTGAGCTTCATAAGGACAAGAGCAAGCCGAGTGCGCCGTTGTGCCACATCGAGTTCTGTGAGACTCCTGGTGCGGATCAGGCAATCAAGCTCTCTGGCGAATCTTGGCTCCGATTTTTTGGATTCCTAGTTCTCTGTGGATAGGCAGTATCCTCTCAGCCTTCTGACCGTTTCGAACCAAAACCACCTCTCAGAAGAAAGGACTTGCAGTTACATGGAGCTTATCACAAAGCTGAAATTGTTTCAATAGGTCAAACACAACCAGCTTTACTTAGACTTCCTGTGAGTCGGGACTTTTGAAAGGGGCAAGCGCCGCCAAGCGCTCCTCTACCAGCTTTTGATGGCCTAGCATTTCTCCAAAAATATTTCAAGCACAAGTTTTTTCAGATTGTTTGTGACAAATTTCTCTGAGGAAGAGTTGGGATCGTCAAAGATCCGAGTTGACTTTGCTGAGAACAGGCCCTTGCCTTGTGTTGCCGGAGAGCCTTGGAAAAGTTATCACAAGAACCAAACTCCAAACGTAGGGCAGATGCAACTGCCAGCCATTCAAACGGGCAGCACGTCTGTTGCTTTCAATATTTTTGGTTCAGTGTGGTACTCAAATATCTTTGATGAGACGAAAAAAGAAGGGACAAGAGGAATCATTTGATGCTTACTTTGACACACCTTACACCCAGGAAGCATGTGAACTCCTCTTGTTTCCCTTTAGTACAAGATGGTCCTAAGGTCATAGTCTTATGACCTTCTCAGAGTTGATACTCCAGCAAATTATAAGGAATCACCCCTAGGAGTGGAATACCATCCCTCAGTCACAAGGAGTTTAGAAAATGATGTGACAGGGGACTTGGACTCCATCATGCGAAGAAGGCTGGCATGCCTGTACCTGGGCTACATTATCTGGGTTTGCTTGGAACTGGAGCTGTAAACTAGTGATCTTTCTGCCATGTCATTTTGACCTGGTCTTTCCTCACCCTTTTTGCTTCAGCCTTTCGTGCCCTCGCCATTGTCTTGCCTTTCTGAGGGCCCGCCTGAAGGTTGGGTTGCTGGCAGTCTCCTCAGTGATGTTCTCTTGTGTCTTGCTTCAACTGTTTGAGTGAAACAGCAAATGATTTCGGGTTTATAGCGAGGCGGACCTCCACCTGGCATGCCACCGCAGCAGCCTTAGTGAATGCACGGTTCAAGCTGGATTCTTCAGCTTGCATTAATTTCCTTCATTGACAGGCCCGGCATGGGTCCTCCTGGATGGTGGGAGGCTAAGTTTGACATGAAGACAAGCTGCCGGGAGCATCTTTTTCATTCAGCTGTCGCTAAGTCATTAAGTGTTGGATTCCCCCCGGGTTGCCATGTCTTGCCATTCCTTCTGCACCAAAGGCATGGCCCGCCTCCACATGGATACTTGTCACGAGCTGAGATTTCGACAAACTTATGGGTGTCCCGCCTGCAGAAACTGGATCCCATGTCGCAACCAGGCCGCCTCCTCACATGGGTCCTCCACCTCCCCACATGATGCGCCCGCCGATGTTGTTATCTCAGATCTTGGTCAGCTGAACAATTGGATCTTTTTTCGGTGTGGAGAGACAGCCAAGCAGCTAGGACCTGGTTCGACAACTCAAGCTGAGGCATGGAATGCCAATGCCACACCATCCGGGCCATCCGGGCATGCCGCCACCTGCTGCGGCCTTAGAGCTCTTAGTCTCCACATCCAAAACATCTCGAAAACTCGTCCTTTTTCCGGGCAATAAGCTGAAACTACAGACTCTTTATTCTCCTTTGCCAAGCATTTAACACAGACGCGGAATTCACATGGGTTGATTATCAAGCTGTCAG
The DNA here is from genome assembly GCA_000507305.1 of Breviolum minutum Mf 1.05b.01. Lineage (NCBI taxonomy): Eukaryota > Dinophyceae > Suessiales > Symbiodiniaceae > Breviolum > Breviolum minutum. The sequence goes on along the minus strand of DF240479.1, from coordinate 136,336 downwards.
GGCGCATTTGGAGCTCCCCCTCCACAGGCAGGGCTTGATGAAGAGACATAGAAATCTTCCCTGTGAAAAGTGGACTGGCTTTCTGAGCTGCAAGATGGCACGATTGAACACTTGTTAAGTGATACATTGTGATACGAAGGGCTGCATGTTCCATAAAATTCAACTGTGGGCAGCGACCATGCTTTTGGCACACTCTCATAGATGGAGTATCAAATGAATTTCGAGAATAGCCCCATCTCAAACATCAGGACTACTACGGGCGGCCGCACGCTCCTCAGTGGTCTCAATATCATGAACTATCATGAAATAGCACATCTTTTGCACTTCCTAGGCCTGGGCCAGATCCTTATTATGGACATCCTCCTCCTGGATATCCACCACGTTATCCTCCTCCACACTGGAGGCAAAACACGACATGTTTTCGGCATCACCAAGTTGACCAACAGACTTAATGGTATCACATTGTCAGGCCACCACCAGGAGGTCCGGAAGGGCATCCCTACGGTCCGTAAGGGCCTTGATGGGCCTTGGAGATTCTGAAGCTTTTCCAAAATCCCAGCTACAGATGACTGATGATGATCTCCCCGGACTTTCTGGTGTTTTTCAGGCCCCCTACGAAGGCTCCAAAGAACGCAAAGAGAGGTAGGACTTTTTCATTTCTTGTGAGGGTTTGCTGGTTCATGCTTCTGTTTCAAGTCCTAAAATCTGCAGGTAGAAGCAGAAGTTGCAGCTCTGGCTCGTGCCCTTAAAAAAGGACGACTCGGACAACGTGGGATTTTGTTGACTTAGCTTTGTGGTTGTGCAGCAATGTATACTAATGTCTATCAATCTATCCAATTATATCTTGTTTAATATCATCATGGCACGTGGAGGATATGATGACTTAGTGTACTTGTTTTTGTTGCAACTATATAAAACAAAGTCTTCAAGTCTTCAGGTCAGGCTTTTTGTATTGGAAGTACTTGGGCCTTGTGAAGGTACACTTACAGCTACAGCTACACGCCCAGCCCGGAAAGAGCAGCTGAAACCTTAGCAACACTGTGGTCAAGGGGCCATGTTTTGGGCAAATGGCAAAGTATTAAAAGACCAAGATGTAACACTCACTGACATGAAGTCGAGTGAAAAACTCTTCCTGTGTCCCTTGAATTGCGTTTTTGCAAGGCGCCGAAAGCTGGTAGCAAACTGAGTTAGGAGGGCATGACATTCAAGCAGTGAAGCAGCAATTTGAAGGAAGTTGCAAGGTTGACTAGGATTTCACGAGTAGCTTGCAAGAAATCACACTGGCAACGTGGAAATCCATGGAAATCCAATGTGAAAGCAAACACCCAGGTGCCCCGGGTGTGCCTGTGGTTGGTGCACCAGGAGCACCTCCAGGAGTAACACCTGGACCACCTCCACCAGGGCCTGCCAGGCAACCCAGGTGTACCTTCAGGGAGTTGGAGGTGAACTGACATGAGGTGTTTTAGAGTGGCGATTTTGAAATTGGTGGAGATGGTTCTCCAGATCTTGTTTCGAAAGATTTGAAATAAGACATTTGGTGTTTTGTCAAACTTGATCCCTCGTTCTCCTTTCTGGTGCGTTGACCCCTCCTAGGCTCCATCATGAGGCACACCCTTGTTTGCTGTCTTGGAGGCTGGTTTAACATCTTGCAAGATTTTCACTTTGACCTTTTCAAATGTGGATCCACCAGGTCTACAGCAAAACCTGTAAGCAACCCGTAATTTTGCAAAGGCTTTGGCTGCAGCACAAGGTCGCAACAACGACCATGACCAGTGGTACCTTGGAATCGTGAAAGGAATGGAGTTTTTTCGAGAAAAACCTCCCTATTTTTGAGATCCTGGTGTCTCTTTGAAGAGACTGTAATTCTGTGTCTTCCAAGGAGTAGCGACGGAAGTGTGCAGTGATTGAAAGGAAGTTGAGATGACTTTTAGCGCACGAGGGCATGTCTAGGGCATCTAGGCAGCCCAAGTGTTGTAAAACTTTCACTTGCACGAGTCTTATTGAAAGGGATGAAGTGCATTAGTGGAAGTGTCTTCACCCGGCTGACACAAGTGATTCCAGACTGGTTTTGATATGTTCCCAAGATCTACTTATATGTAGAATCATGTCCCCGAATATGAAACGTTGAAACATTGAATACATTGTAACTTAGAAAGACATGTTGGTCGCGCAGCAAAGGTGCGGAATGGGAGGTTTGTCGCCAGTCTTGCACCTATGATGCTGGGAGAAGAAAATGGGCAGGGCGTGGTTTTGTGGCGGCCGTTTGTGGAGCACCGGAGAACCTAAATCATGGAGATGTAGAGGAAGAGATCTGACAGATTGTCATCCTGCTTCATGGCATCCTTGTGTCAATGTTGTCAGAGTCAGCATGGTGTGTCTTCCATCTCTTGCTGCTCGTAGTTGATCTTGCCGATTTGTGTGGCTGTTTGGCTTACCCGGGAGCTGTTCAGATATTGGCCAAACTATTTTCATTCATCTTCTATTTGAAATATGGCTGACAACAAGTCTTTCAATTGCACATCGGCCAGAGATATGATCAAGTGAAACAATGTAGAGGGAGACTGTTGCAGTCAACAACCACTGTAATTACAGCTCGAGTCTAGAAGCTGGATCTACACAATGGGCGATCTGTGGGTGCAGTGCCAAGAGGGAGCGGAGTTGTTATACTTGAACATATTGGAATACGAAAATGGGAAAATGTAAAATGTTTCTAAAGGCTCTAAGATCTTATCTTACGAATTTTTCGAAATTCAGGCACACGGCACACTTCACAACCAAGCACAATTGATGAGGTCGAAGTCCGCACAGGCGAGAAGAGGTCCCAAGAGCAGCCATGTTTTTTTTCTTGAAAATGGTCAAACAGGTGTGTTTTTTTTTTGTTAGAAGCAAATCTTTTTGGAGTCCTTTAAAGGTACTACTGGAACGCTTCAAACTTGGATGTTCTCTGGGATCCACCTCCAGGTGTCAGGCCCGATATTTCTGTCTGGGAATCGGTTTGATTCGAACAAAAATCGACCCAAAAACCCGGTGACAGGGTGATTTGGGCAGCAGAGAAGTAGCTCAGCTGCAAAGTTGAACATTTCCAAATCTCGGAAAGAGATGTTTGGATGGCAAATTCTGGGATGCTTTTTGAAGGCATCCTGAAACGGGAAAGACATACTACTGGAACAAGGAGCTCCAGTAAACCAAAACACGGGCTTTCTGGTATCACCTCAAATCATGCTTTGCATGTGTATGGTGCAGGAGACCAATGAGAGCGTGTGGACACTTCCAATCCCCAAAAATGAAGGCCAGATATGACCTTTTGATACATTTTGATCATGGCGGCTTGTTTGATGTTGTGAGTATTTTATTGATCATCTGAATTTTCAGGGTTCTCTCAGAAGTCCATCGATTCAAGGAAAGTCCAAAGGTGCTCAGCAATTTTAGCTTCTCAGCCGCAGGCTCACCACAGAATCAGCCACAACAGCCATCTACACCTGGAACCATGGGTAGCTTGAGACAGAGGCATGGTTGGTCACAATTTCAACCTGCTGTCTTTGATCATGTCATTGATCACTTGGATCATGGATCTGTTACGACTTTGGCGGAGGATGCCATGGCGGGGTGCCGTTGCTGGGTGCCATGGTAGGGTGCCATTCATGGGTGCCATGGTGGGGTACTATTGCTTGTGCTGGGTGACTGGTGGGGTGCCATTGCTGGGTGCCATGGTGTTTCATTTCTGGGTGCCATAGTGGGGGTGCCATTGAATGGGCGCCAAATAGTGGGTGCCTTATCGGGCTGCCATGGTGGGGTGCTATGGCTGCTATTGTTGGGTGGGGTGTCATTGCTGAGTGCGATGGTGATATGGCATGGTGGTGTGGCATGGTGGGGGGGTCGGGACGGTGCATTATATAACTCATGGTGGGGTGCTTGCTAAATATCGGTAGGTATATTCGCTCGTTGAAAAGTTTATGCTATCTGGGGTCTATGCTGGAATGTTTTTCAGGGTTGGTTCACCACAAATTGGTAACTTCTTGAGGCAGGAAAGATGGGCAGATGTCCGAGATGGTCCTGCTCCAGCGGCTCGTTTAGAGGATTTCGCGCCAGCCGCCGAACCTGGACAACCTTCTGCTGGAGAAAGGACTGGGACGTTGGGGGGGGCTCTGGGCTGATGGGACATCATTATCGTCTCGATCTTGTTCGAACTTTTTTGGTCCACTCTTGTTCCTATGCTCCCTTTCAATGTCTTCATTTGCTACCATTCACAGGATCCTTGGTTCACTGAATCAGAGGCAAGGTCCTGCAGTTGCACCTGGTCCATGTGGTCCATGTGGTCCCTGTGGCCCATGTGGTCTATGTGGCCCTGACCCATGTTCCAGACCAATCAGTGCATGTGGTGCTTTGGGTGGCTTCAACGGTTTTCAAGCACCTCTTCCACGTGGATGTGGAGCCTTTGGTGGATGTGGAGGCTGCGATGGTTTTGGACATCGACCAGAAACCTACGCAACTGGAAGGTCCGAGAGACCTGGTGATCTTGGACGAGGTTACGATGCTCCACCCTTTGCCGCCCCGGGAAGTGCACTTGGAGGTGCCCCCATCTCTTGCAGCAGTGGGACGGATGGGAATCTTTGGTCAAAGCTGCTCAGGTGTTGTTCGGGAAGAACGTCAATGGTGGAAAGGTGGCGACTACAATGATGGGGAGTGGTGGTACATCCTGGCATGTTTTTGAAGATTTTTTATGGAAAAGATTAACATCACCGCCACTAGGGTCTATTCTGAATCACTGAATCACTCATTTCGGGATGGATTTTTCGCATCCGTAACATCCCGACTCCCGACACATCTTTCAGGGCACAATGTCGTCAACGTTTTCTCTACGAGGCGCCGCCCTTTTGTTCCTCCTTGGATCGCTGGGGGTTTCGTCATTTCCGTCCGCAGCTTTTTTTCAGGTTGAAGCCCTGAGAGGTGTCCGCACAGCACCAGGCAACATCTGGGAGGTGCCGTTTGAAAAACCTCCAAATGACCGTGTGTGGAAATGATCGTTTTTTTTTTAATCGGTAAAAATGAAGAAACACGATGATTCGCAGATGCTACCAGAAGAAGTTGATTCGCGTAGAATGGCTTTGTTGGAGTTGGAAGCAGCGGCTAGTGGAGGTCTCAGAGCACTCAAAGTGGTGCTTAATGAGACAAATAGTAAAAGTGTTCTTGAAAGATTCACAGTGGACAAGTTCTCTGATTGAATCTGCTCACACTGATTTACACTGACTCTCTTTGGGCGCTTTGTCGTTTGATTTTGTTTTTCTTAAACTTATGATTTATGTACGTATATTATTCCAATCTTTAGATACGGGATGAGCAGCTTTGACGAAGCTGAGGCGCAGCTTCAGTGTTTCCAGCCGATTTCTGCATCGCTGGTGTTGTTCAAAGCTCAGAGAAGATGAAGCCAAACAGCTTTCACAGTGAGCCTGTCGCCTTGTAGGATCCTGATGGTCCTCGATCCACAGGGACAGTCAGTCCAGGCGTGTGTTCCTAATGATCTAATGGTTATTTGTTAGAAGCTTTTTCTCAAAAATGCTTGGAAAACATGTTGAGCTTGGAAGAAGTGTTATATAGTTTGCTTGCAGGTTTCATGGTGGCAGCTTTTGCTGATAGTCCCTATGATGTCTCTGATGCATGGTTCTCGGATGGAGGATCTCAGATTTCTGGTGATTCGCATGTATTTGGGTTTGTTTGTCAAAGACGTTTTTCCTTCCTAGGCCCTATGGAGTTTGTCTCAGACATGGTGGGCTCTAGTTAAGGCATGGATGGTTGCTTCCAATCCGACAGAGGGGATGAACTGTTCTGCTCGTCCAGATTTTTCTTCCAGAGCTCCTTTTCTTGGCTTTGCCTTATCTGTTGCTTGTAAGGCAACTACTCGCCTTGTCACACTGGTCTTTGTGACTGGATTGGGTGGACGTGGCGAGGCGCCACCATCAAGTTCTTGGTGGTGTCCAATGGAATCATGTTTGCTTATGTTTGATCTCACTGATGTACTGCGGATGTTTTTTCAGCCAATTTGAAGCACTGAATGGCGGATCAAATGATGGCGACTGTCTTTTGGCTCAAGCCTTCACGAGGTGAGAACAAGGGCACTTGGCATCGACACATTTTAGTACTCAGGTGCCCGGGCTTTAACCTGTGGCTCCGGCCATGGCCGACAAAAAAGATGACAAGAAAGGTAGCTTGACTTCCAAAACTCCGGAGGGCAGTAAGAATTCACCAATGCCTGCATCTCTGAGTGGTCAAGCAACACCTGATAATAAGGAGGACAGCAAGAAGACCAAGGACAAAGGTGCCAAGAGCCTTCAAGAATCCAAACAAAGCAAGTCTGAGGTCTACAAGAATCCGAATGCAACTGGTGCAGCCGAGGAGGTGTTGCCAGAGGATAGTGAGGAGGTGCATCAAGCCACTCCCGTATCCAAAAAAGGCCTGGAAACTCCAAAGGACAGTGACAAGAAGGGTGGTGACAAAGACAAAGACAAGAAGTTTTCAAAAGACAAATTCGCAAGCAAGGTTGCCCAGAATCGGATGAAGAAGGGCAAGGAGAAGACGAAGGGAAGCAAGACCAAAGATGCGAAGAAGGTGAAGCAGAATAAGAAGAAGGATGCCAAGAAAGGCAAGACAAACAAGAAGATCGGAGACAGCAAGAAGCAAAAAACCAACAAAGCCAAGAGTGCCAAAGGAAGGAAAGGAGACAAAGACAAGAGTAAGAGTGACAAGCCAAAGACTGACAAGGAAGATCCAAACAAGAAGAAAAGGCCGCTCAAGCATGACAAGGAGAACGCGGACAAGAACACTGCCAACAAGAAGCAGCAGGCAGAAAAGCGTGTGAAGGGAGACACAAGATACATGAAGCCAGGAAAGCGCATGAAGGATGGCACCGACTTGGAAGGTGAAGTCACTCCTGTCACAGTTGACAAGACCAAGAGAAAAGCTCACAAGCATCATTCAAAGATCAGTCAGGTGAAGGAGTCCAAGTCCAAGCCACAAAATTCTCGTCGAGCTGGATGCATCTTCCCAGTGGCCCGTATCCATCGCTTTCTCAAGGGCTATGCTACGAGCAAGTGTCGTGTGGGTGGTTCTGCTGGTATTTTCACCGCAGCTGTCATGGAGTACTTGGCTGCGGAGGTCCTTGAGCTTGCAGGCAATGTTTGTGCAGACTATCATGTGAAGCGCATCACCCCACGACATTTGCAGATTGCCATTCGTGGAGATGAGGAACTGGCAAGTTTGGTGAAGGCCACAATTGCAGGTGGAGGTGTTGTGCCAAACATCAACAAGGCCTTGTATCCTGGTGTTCGTCTCAAAGAATCTGAGAAGTACCATGTGAAGCCGTCCAGCCGTCGAGCTCGAGGTTTGGAAGCTGGGGATGCACCTGTCAGTGGAGCTGTGTCTACCGGAGCTTCCACGGGTGCACAGAGTGTGCGACACACTTCACCCCCGACTTCGCCCGTGGTTGGTGAGTGAGTGAGCTGATTTGATTTCAGCATCTTGATGGCTTGGGGTATTGCCATGTAAACTAAAGAGACCAATGCTGAAAATTTCATGATTGGCTTGACTGAGTTGACTGTACATTTATTTCATGTCGTGGCTCACATGATTCGATGTGAGAATGTGGATTTGTTTGGAACGGCCAAACAAAGAGCAGAAACAAGGTGCCAAGCTGCCTCGTGTTTTGGATGTTAGCGCATGAGCTAATCCATGATCTTACCATTGATGAGCAAAATCCTGTATCACTGGGGTTGTGTCTCAATTGTACTAACCGTAACAAATGGAATATGTCATCAAATATGAATCATACGTACTACATGGTATATTTATACCAAGTCTTCACCTGGGTTCCCCAGATTTTTGAAGCATCAACATCATTGCGTCAACAGGATGCAGATGAAGAGACCAGCTTCCTAGAGCTACAGCGTCGTTGTCTCATGCAGGTGGGAAGTTGATGGGTGTTTCCCTGATGACCAATGTGACCTTTTTAGTTAGAGTCCTTTTTTTGCAAAAGATCAACATGTCCAACATGTGGCAGATTCCAACAGTACCATAGATATTTTTTCCATCCGAAAAAACAATCGCGTGATACTGGTTGATGTTTCAATGCTTTTTTTCTTAAAGAATCACCAAGCTTCGGCCAGCGCACCGGGGCTTCCGGCTCATTGTTTGGGACACACACCCAATCACATGAAGCTCCGACAAGGGTTGGAGATGATTGGAGATGATTTCCATCACATTCCATCACACCTCAATGAAGACCTTTTTTTCATTGACTGCGCAGTCTCCGGCACCCATCATCTTCGCAGCGCAGCGTATGACCAATGGAGGCATGGAGGGGGGGTACCAACACCTCGAAAAGAAAACGTTTGGGATTTCCTGAAAAATCGCAGTTGATTGCAAAAGCAGTTTAACGTTCTCATCTTCAGTTCTGAGGTAAACGTGCACGCCTCTTGGGTGGATGGCAAATCTCCAGAGCACACAGAGACCAGGTGCAATTTCTTCAAATATCCAAGGAAATCGGGGCAGTGTGACCTAGATAAGATGCTTAAATGTGTTCTTTTTGTGGTGTCCTGGCATGAATTTGATTTGCAACTGACCAGGTCAGGTGTTTTTGAAATCTCTTCATTTGAAGTCTTTGAAGCAGACATGGAAGGCCAATGAATGGCTGAATCCTGGGTCTTGGTGGCCGAGAACGGGAGGTGCGTCATGACAGATGAAATGAGGAAACACATAGTCACATTCAGAATAGCTTGACAATTACGTGATACAGTGATACAGTGATACATTTAATTTAAAAACATGATGCATTTAATAAAGGCTTCATTATTTTTCCATACCACTTTCTCAATTGGATAGCAGCAATGTAGGGCTGGTGAAGTTCCTGTGTCAGCATTGTTGAACACTGATGTGATGGTGAGTCAGGTCAGTGGGGATCCAAAGTGGCCCCCCGCGACCATGGAGGAGATAAGGGGAAATTGGATGGAAAAATCTGTGTCAATTTGTAGAGAAGACCAAAGTACATACACTTTTGCAGTAGATGTACTTTTATTTTGGATCCTGTTGTTGGTGGTCTAATTGTGAGTTAATTGTGGGGGTGGTGGTGCTAGGTAGTAGTAGTAGTAGTAGTAGTAGTAGTAGTAGTAGTAGTAGTAGTAGTAGTAGTAGTAGTAGTAGTAGTAGTAGTAGTAGTAGTAGTAGTAGTAGTAGTAGTAGTAGTAGTAGTAGTAGTAGTAGTAGTAGTAGTACTTGTAGTAGCAGTAGAAGCATCAGTACTTGTAACTGGACTTCTTGTTATTGTTGTTGTTGTTGTTGTTGTTGTTGCTGGTCTTGGTCTTGTTCTTGTTGTTGCTGCTGTTGCTGTTGACTAATGCCAACAGCAAGATTCACAATAGGAAAACGAAGAACAACAAAGAAACAGAAAGGAACAACTACTACCACTACTGCTACTACTGCTGCTACTACCGCTACTACTGCTACTGCTACCGCTACTACCAATACGGCTACGCTACTACCACTACTGCTACTACTACTGCTACTACTGCTACTGACACTGCTACTACCGTTTCTACTGCTACTGCTACTGCTACCGCTACTACCACTACTGCTACTACTGCTACTGCTACTAGTACTTGTCACGGACACCTCCTCCCTTTACTCTGCAGCATTTCTAGAGCGCGTTCCCATCATGTCTCTACACCCAGACGCATGCCATGACAAGCGCAGCTCAAGATCTTCAGTAAAACCTGACCAAAGTGGTTCTCCATTCATTTGCAACGAAATGCCTATCGTCAGTCTCTCGAACACAGACAACAAAATAAGAACGCTTTCCATTCTGCAAGACAATTTATGGAAACGGCCTTCAAATAAATGTGAGCCTGTTGGCCCTTTGACAGTAATTAAGAAAGCATGCCTTCACTTCCCCTTTTTTGACATGTCTGAGTGCGTACTTCGTGGCCACGTTACGCAACTATTTAATGTACCCTCCTGTACGTATTTTGCGCATTTTTTACAGTGCCGGAGCTTGGTTTCCTTTTCAGGACGCCGACCTCGACCTGAGAACTATGATTATGAGGTGTCGAGATGAAGCTTGTTGGTTAGATCACCAAGTTATTGGTAGATGTTGCAAATTTGGCGTTATATCAACGAATTAAACGATGACTCTAGACTCTAAAAAGTCTAGATAAACTGGTTATATTTGGGATATCATATCAGTTGTATGCCTCTTTGTTTGTTGACAGTGGATGACGTCGGCAGGGCTGGGAAGATGAAGCCTGGGAGAGTTGGGATGGTGACACAGAGGCTGGGAGGTTGGTCAGTTGAGCAGTGGCATCAAAACCCTGATTGGTTGAGTTATATCCCCCTTTTTCGATTTCGATTGTATTTCGATAATTGGCCATCATCTGCATTTGCATGTGTACATTCTCCACACGACGTCGGGAGCTTGTAAAAAGCCGAACATTGAGTTGCGGCATTTAAGGTTCAATTTTACGAAAGGTTGTGTTATATAGGGGATGACAAACTACCCAGTTATGTAAAAATTATAAAACCGCCATTATTTTTTGGGATCCCCTTTAACCAACCAGTATCATGGAGACTTTCAGTCTACAGGACCAGTTGATGGAGAGTGTCGCAGCCTTCCTGGCAGATGGTCCCAAAGAGGCACCTGGGACCCAAAACTCTTGCACCAAACGAGGAGTTTCACGGGTGAAACCACATGTTTCCACGAACTCAAAAACTCCACTTTCGGCTACTATAATTTATAATGTACATGCTTCAATCTTCCTATTTTGCCCCCAATTTGCACCGTACAGAGGTTCAAGAGCTTGCATCACTCTTTGCGGGACGCTTCAATGCCGTGGTGGTCTGCTTGGGCGAAAGTCATTTTTTGTTTCTGTTTGTAAGGTAAAGTGATTCATTCTAATGACTAGTGACTAGTGACTGGTGGTATACCTGGTAGATGTGGTCTGGTAGATGGAACTACTTTGCTTTGCAGAAAAACCTTGCTTTTGTTTTTTCTTTGTGGGTGATTTTAAGCTGTAGCTGTGTAGCTTTGCGTTCCTTTGAGGTACGGGCAGACCCCAGAAGCGGCTACAGCATGGTTGGCAGCCCCAAACTGCATTAATGTCAAAGAAGTTCTTCCGAGAAAGGATAGAACTTCTTCAACATCAAAACAATGGATGATTTTTTGTTTTGGATCCTGAGGATAAGAAGAATGATGGCAGCTTCAAGAGGCATCGATTTGTGATTTGTCGACTTCATTCTTCTCCAAAATTCTCTACCCGAATTCTTCGATTGCGAAAGAGTCAAGCATTTGGAGAATGGCTCACAATTCTTGACTCAAAATAGGTTGAACAATATTTGATTTGAAGATGCACCATGAGTATCATATTCCATACAAGATGCAAATAGATCCCCTGAAAATTCAAGCCTTCTAAATTGGAGGATTTTTTGTAGGAATGATCCACAGCTAAAGCGCATTCGATCTCTGATAGCTTTGGCTCAAGATTGAGAGCGGTCTCAAGGGGTTGGCATTCGACTAAGATCCTTTGGAGTGATGGGCCTTCTTTATTGGAACATCTTCTTGGCAGCTCAGCTGGTGTCCAGCAAAGACCTGTGGCAGGGATCACCTGTTGAATCGGTAGCCTGGTCTCCAAACGGTAGCACATTGGTGTCTGGATCTGATGATTATACAGTCCAAATTTGGGATCCAATTAAAGCAACATGCTTGAAAACCTTGACGGGTCATAATAGTTTCGTATGGTCAGTGATGTACAGCCCTGATGGCAACGGAATTGCTTCTTCCAGTGATGATGATACAGTGAAAGTGTGGGATGTAGCTACTGGGAAATGCTTGCACACTCTCGTAGGACACGGGGATGATGTTCGAACAGTGGTATACAATCCCAATGGTACACGTTTGGCCTCGGGGAGTGATGATCACACGATCAAATTGTGGAACCCCAAGACTGGAGAGTGTTTGCAAACACTCCATGGACACAAAAGCTATGTATGGTCATTGGTCTACCATCCAAGTGGAGAACGCTTTGCCTCTGGCAGTGCTGACCATACCATCAAGATTTGGGATGCAACCACCAACAAGTGTTTGCAAACTTTGAAAGGTCATCGGGATTTCGTGAGGTCGGTCGCTTACAGTCCAGATGGCAAGCAACTTGTCTCTGGAAGTGATGATCAATCGGTGAAGATTTGGAATGCAACTTCTGGAGAGCTTTTGCACAGCCTCCATGGCCATACAGATTATGTTTGGGATGTTGCCTATCGCCCAGATGGGAAGCAGATTGCATCTGCCAGTTTTGATGCCACAGTGAAGATTTGGGATGTTGAGACTGGGAAATGTCTACAGACCTTCAAGGGTCATACGGATGTTGTGGACTCAGTGGCATACAATCCGCTGACCAGTCTTTTGGCATCCTCCAGTGATGATTGCTCCATCAAACTGTGGAATCCAGTAGATATTTTGAATGAAAGTCTTCAAACAGCACCAGTCATGAAAGTTCATGAAAAATCTCGTGAACGCTTCGAGCTGAAAACTCGCAAAGAGGGTGGAAAAGCCCTTGATTCCACGCATGCGTTTGTTGTTTAGAGCTCCGATTTTGAATCTACAAGGCAGCACAAGCTCGATATCCGAGAGCAGCTGTGTCATTTGGTATAAAGCCATGGCTACTTGGGCATGGCTGCGTTAGAAACGCGAAAAAAATGGGATGCGTGCAACAAATCCGTTTGGAGAGCTTCTCCAATGCTCGGCGTTTCCCTGAATTGCTTGGCTTGGCGGCTTGGCTGCTTGGCTTCTCCCGAAAGGTGGCTCCTGGGAGCCGGCTTTGAGGCCAGTGCCCTCTTTGATCGAAACAAGTGTATGGTGTGGTGTCCCAGTAAGGTTTTTTTCATGGTGCTTGGAACATAAAAAGGTTGGGTCCAACTAAGATTATCAGATTGAATTTTGAGTCTTTCAAGATAGGCAAACATGGTAAGCCATTTTTCATCCAAATTGGCCAAATCGCACCATGTCAGCATCTCAGATATCCGTGCCACACTCGAAGCGAACGACGCGTGGCACGCGAGGCTGGACATCTTATGTGCTTCAATTTGTCAAAATGGAAATCTCCTCCAGGGAACTAACATATCCCACCTACAGAAAAGGAAAATCATCTTCCGAGCTACCTTTAAAGGGGATATGTTAGTGCTGTTAGATGCAAGGAGGGCATCACCATCATCGTTGTTCCTGCCCTTTGATCACTTCCAGTCTTCAAGATTTTCACTCGGCATGCAGCATGATGTCGTCAGGTGGAAGGAAAAATCGTGGTGCTGATCGCGGCACGAATTCAGATGCTGAGGACGGGAAGAACTGCAATTTGCTACAAGCGAAACGCCACCAAGGTACCATTTTTCAAAGCTTTCTCTTGGGAGGATGGATTCTTTGAACCTCCGTATGGTTTGAATTCGCCAGACGTTCCCTGTCTGTTGATAAAGCGGTTGGGCCCGGGTTGGTCAGATGTGTTCCAAAGATGCGTTGAAAGAATCTCGGAATCTTTGCTGCCTTTGCTAAGGCTTTCGATTTGGAAGAGGAAGTCTTATCTCATCTGCGAGAGCATGGTGATTGTGACATGGGGGCCCTGCGACAGGCTGGGCACAGGGGTCATCCAACCAACTAGTTTCTAGCCACAAATATGTCAAGCTACGTTGTTTTTGAACTGGGACATGCATCTGAGATGTTGTGGCCCCTTCTTTTGGTTCCACCACAAGCTGCATGATTTCTGTCTGTTGAAAGCTGGGCGTGGTTGGTCAGTCGGTGGCAAAGTAGGAAGGCTCTCCAACTATCGAATATTTGGTCCGCAGATTTATACATATACTGTACACACACATATTATGATATAGACGTACATATAAATCCAAATGCCATACATGAATCCATGGCTTGCAGGCTATATGGTAACAACCTGCAGTTGTTACAACGTAAGAGCCAATGGCCGTTGACAGTCACGTTTGCGAAACATTGGTTTTTATCAACCAACCAATGTGAGGTGAATGACCTTGGAAGGCGTTTCAATGAGGTCTTTTTCCACAAATCCAAGGCGAGAACATGATGAGTGTATGGATGTCGCTGTCCCGTTTGAGATCGATTCTCATCGAATGACAGTTAAAGAAACCCAGTCAGGTGAATGACGGTTCTTGGAAGAAGTGGTTAGGCACTTAGGCACTCAGAAACCAAAAAAACACGATTTTTTGCAAGCAACTCAAGGTCAGTTGCCCAAGTTGCGTAAAGAAGAAAAAGTCTGACGAAAAGAGGTTGCTTTGGTTTGTTTCATCTTGTCGATTTAGATTGTAAGACCCCCATCAGCTTAGGCTGGCATCCATTCATGGAGTCGAAGTAGTCGTTGACCCCAAGCGAAGCTGTCCAGTTTGAGCTTTGGAAGCAAAGTCAAAGGCATAGAAAAAATTGTAGGGTAGGAATCATAAGAATCAGATATTCTTTGCACCCTTCTGCAATGAAATGCTGTGAACTAGTTTTCATCTCAGGTAAGTTGTCACCCAGGTAATTTCATGAAAAAACCTTTTCCATCATTGTCAGTGGTCAGTAGCTTTCCAAATCTTTGCATTTTTCCAATTCACCTCATCCGTGTGTCGCAGCCTCTCAGCGGGTTTCAGCCGCTTGGCATCTCGAGTCTTGTTCGATTGTCTCGATGGAGGCGTTCAGCCTGAGCTCCAGCAGGAGCTTGACGAGTGCCACTGGAAGGAGAATCGGATCGCCAGTCGCGACTGGCTACAAAACGGGACAGTAGCTCGACTTGGTGAAAGGACAGGATTTTTTGCCATTTTTTGAGTGGTTGTTCTTGTTGTTGTTGTTGTTGTTGTTGTTGTTGTTGTTGTTGTTGTTGTTGTTGTTGTTGTTGTTGTTGTTGTTGTGGTTGTTGTCGTTGTCGTTGTCGTCCAAATGCCCCACTTGTGGAAACACCATCCTCGTGCAAACACTTGGAGGTCAATACATTCATCTCGATCCATCGAGAACCGAAGCCTTGCTTCAACCTTTTGCAGCGTGGTCTTCCTTTGCCGCTTCGTGCGGCCGAACTCTCATCGTCGCAGAGTGAGACCCCAAGAAACTCCAGAGGTTTTAGAGGAGGTTGCTCAAGTTCAAAATCTTGAGATGAGCTGGCCGAATGTCTTCCAAAGGGTTCTTCAGCCAAGTCTGGCAAACGGCTGGATATTGCTTGGAGATATGTTGACCTTGAGCCTTGCTGCTCCTTTTCTTTCGACCTTCTACCTCCGAGTGGGCGTTTTAAGACCATACTGGTTTATCAATATCGCAGATTCAGAGAAGGACTTCATTTTTCCTGAGTTTTCACATGGTGTTATTTTCGCTTTGTGCTGGTGCTTTGGAGGGCTGGCAATGGGGGCGTTTCAGACAGATGCCGTGAACCCACAGAATTTGCTCAAAACGATTCAGCGCACTTCCTTCTCCGGGCTAGTCACTGCTTGGCTGGCCACTGTGGTGCGGTCGGTGTTGTTTTTGAGTGGCCGATTGGAAGGAGCCTATGGATTGACTGGCTACCTTGTGCCTGAACTGCAACAAAAGCGCTGCGCACTAGGCTTGTCGTCACTGTAAGCAGCCATGAAAACAACATCCTGAGGCACCATCGTCGCATGTGATGCCCAGTTATGAGGACTTCTTCATTGACCTGCTATTTGAGGCTTGAAATCAGGGGGAAACTGGATGGTTAAACAAAACCAGCAACAGGCAGAATGGTTGTACAGTCGTATTTGGGTTATCAGGTGATTTTCCTAGGAGAAGCAAGATTTTGAGTGCACCCAAACCATTGAAAAAACCTTAACAGCACCAAGATCAGCATCACAGTATCACTTTGTGATTTTGGCTGAAAGGGATTGGGTCATGACTCGTTTCGAGGAGAAGCTCGGTGTTAGGAAAAAGAAGAATGCGAGCTGACCTAATCTCGTTGAAACAAAGCAATAGTTACAGGAATTAATATATATATATGGTATATGGATGGTATATGGTTATTCTTCCAAAAGCCAAGATTGGATTTGTCCAAAAAATGCTAGCCAACCTCAGAATGGTTGATCAGGTCTTCCTGCTTGTGGCTTGGCGCTTCACTGCAGCAGTTCTCTTCGCTCCCAGTCCTCTGGAGTCCCTTAGCACAGTACTGCAGACCTGCCAAGACAAGATCTGTGACATGCACTAACATTGTTGTATTCATGAAAATCCTGCCAACCCCCCCAAAGCTACCTCCGTCAGACAAATATGGGGGGAAAATTCACATGTGATTATTAATCCCTTATTAAGCCTTTACTAGTGTCAATGTTCCCGACATTGGCCGATGGCTCCAAAGTTGCGAAAATGTGACTGTACAGTGACGCTCAGGGGAGAAGATGAAGAGGAGGAAGAAGAGGAACAAGCAAATATTGATAGCAAATTGCTCTTTGGTGACTTGCTGGTGGCTGGATTTATCACACCGGCTTTTCTCATCGAGGTCTTCGTCAAGACTAAGGCTGTCCAAAGTTGTGGGAGACATGAATTGCGTCCTTTCTTCTAAGTTCGTATGTAGAAATTTGATATATTGCAAGGAGATCATCTGTTGATATTTGTTCCTCGTCCAAAATCCGGTCAGGTTTACACACCCCTTTGGGCCATCTTCTGGGATGGCTCTGACACTGGCATTTGGAAGCCAATCTTTGCGCATGGCTCTGTTCTGGCCATGTGCTGGTTCGCTGGAGCCTTCGTAGCAGGTGCCTATTCAAAGGATGCCATGGCACCGAGACCCGGCAGATAGAAATGAGATGGAAATGAGGTGTCTTGAAAATTTCTGAATGTTTTCTTTTGAACATACTGTTGCTGGAAGAAATCCCAAACAACCACCTGGGATGTATAAAACCCTGTAAATAATGGGATAAACTACCTATTAACTTGTGCAGGATTTCTTCCATCAACAGTATCACAGACAAGGAAATGATTTTCAACCAATGTTCCCCAAGTGCACCTCCCGCAATTTGAAAATTCAGGATCGATTTAGCATCAATCTTGAAGCGACTTTGGACTGCTGGAATCGTTGCAACGGTGCTTCTGGCAGCCTCCAATGTCCTTGGCAACAACTTGATTGAGTCACAGCAAGGGTTCGTCAACCGCCTATGCTTCTAGAGATAACGTGCCTTGGCTGTATAGATATATGTAATACATATACATATACATATAATATGTATACCATAGTTATATGTATATATATATATATATATACGTGGAAAGACATACTGTAATTAAAAGGATATAGAATGTTGAGTTGTATATGTATATATAATTATATAGTATCTATATGAGGTCCGGTAGTATTTATAGATGATTCTATTCATATGGGTATCTATTGTGTTTGTGTCCAATGTGCAATGTGCAATAGGGTCCAAGGCAAGAATTTTCATGACATCCTAGCAGCCAAGGATGCAGAAACAGTTCTTTGACTTCACGGCAGATGTGCTCTTTGCTGCACTTTCTCTAACAACTTGGCGGCTGTGGTTTGGTAAATATATCTAAGTTGATATATCAAAGACTTCTGCATAGGATATACAGTATTATCTTCAGATTTGGCAGCCAAAAGTCAAGCTGCCTTAAGGATCTCGAAACGTCTCACCCGGAACATGACTGCGAAAAAGCGGGGTGGATTTAAACGCAGATTTCCAAGACGTGTTTTCCACTTTGGCATTTTTGGGGTTGGACGTTTAAGTCTATTCATTGCCAGGGTGGGCGCCTATCACGGCAACAAGCCCACAGCGAAAAAACTCAAAGGACGAATGGGCAAGATTTGTAGTGTTGACACGCAGGTGGAATTAGTGGATTTTTTTTTCTAGAGTCGGTAGAACTGAATACATCATTTTTAGATTCTGTTTTTCCTCTTGAGTTTCCAGTTTTTTGAGTTGTATATATATATATACTGTAGTTGTATATGATATATATGTATATATATATATATATGTATGCCCGAGATCGTCATCGTTGTCGTTCGCCGGTGATCACAATGGGGTGGGTTGGGGTGGGGTGGGGATGGGATGATAACGTTCCTTGCACATGTACACATCTTTGATGCTACGCCTGTGTGGCAGTCGTTGTACGGAGATCATGGTGGGGTGGGGTGGGGATGGGATGATAACGTTCCTTGCACATGTCATGTGCACATCTTTGATGTCAGTGCTGGCTGCTTTGCAGTTCTACAGAAACGACTGTAGCAGAGGAACAGTTTCAATTCAATCGCACCAAAAGACGAATTTTGTTCCAGAGAGTTTGACCTGGCTGGACTAGCCACCTTGCTTCGAAAAAATTCCGCTTTGAGTTTCTTGTTTTTTTTGAAAGAGTCATTTTTCCATTTCGAAGGGCAGGCGCAGTGAGTCGTCCACCGGCGAACGACAATTATCTCTCGTATATATGTATATATATATATATAAACCTTCTTTTCAAAAAATCTGATTTTTTCCAGGAAAAACAAATTGGAATTTAAGCGCCCTGGAGACTCAGGTCGTCCGGCTGAAGTGAAGATGAAGTGAAACCATGCCATTCCCAGATGAAAAAGGCCGCAACGGTTCGGTTCCTTTGATCTTTTGCAAGAAATGAGCGAACGTGATTTTTTTTCCTTGGGAGGAAGGTCTCCAATTCTTCAATTTTTCGGTGAGTCCTTTGTGCTTTCAATAGGTGTGAAATGAATATCAGCAACCATCTGCAAAGAAGGAAGCCGGCAGCAAAGAATGGTACAGCAGGCACACAAATTAGAACACGTATCAGATCAATCTTCCTACCCTTGGGTTTTGGGATCTATAAACACTGAAACTGTTTCGATCCTCGGGGACAGGGAACCGTTCTCAATGAGAGGTGAAGCAATCATGTCTTGCTGCCTTCAAGCATCATGTTTGGATTCAGAATCCATGGTATCATAACAGGGAAAATATTCAAAGTTTTCATCTTTCTGCCAAATGAGCCTTGTATGTCGCTTCCTTCTGCGGTCGAGAGTGGTTGGATACTCGGGAAACATACAAGGCAACTGCATGAATCACATTCTAGAAACACAAAAACCAGTAAAGGAAGGGTTCCTTGCTATATTACCAAGGATGGTACCATCGAAGGCCATTTGTTTTGTTGGGTGGATGGAAAGGATTTGGGTCCAGTTGATTTGTATTCCAAGTATTCCAGGCCATTGGATCCACCAGATCCCATCGAAAGTGCCAGTCGAATGCACTTTGCAGGCAAGCCGCTTGAAAAAGTCTGCAGATTTTTCGTAGGATCGTCAAGTCTGAAGTCTTTCCCCACTTGAGGCCTTCAACAAAAGGCCCTGGAGCTGAGTTGTATCCGATAGACATCGGAACCATCGTTCCGTGCCCAGTGCCATGCCCCAAGTTGAGGTCTTCACTCCCTTTGTTGGCTCTCGCCTTCAGTCTCTAGTTTCAGGCGGCACGAAAGTACTTCATAGTGCATCCCTCTCTCTCTCTCTCTCTCTATCATATGTCATATTATATACTTATCATATTATAGCAAGTTGTCAAGCCAAAAGATGAATCAACCATGTGGCATTTTCTTACCCGCATGTTTCTTATGGAAACATCCAAGTGTTCAGATCCTGATGCACCTCATGGAAGAATCCTCACAGAGCTCTTCGCATTGGCTGTGATCCGACATGATTTGATATAAAATGCTTACTAGATTTAAAAAGATGTGTCAACTTCAGGTTCATCTGCGCAAAAATGGTTCATGATTTGATATAAAAAACATGTCCAACAGTGTAGTTGTTCTTTTGCCAAACATTTTGGTCATCCCTGCTTCGAGTTGTATGTTGAAGTACTCTTCCGGAGTGCCAGGATACCAATCAAGAGGACTCAGTGGTATTTGGCATGGCTTACCACTTAGCGTTTCCCCGGTAGCGACGTGGCGACGTGCCAACCTTGATGGTCAAACTGGTTGGAGGTGTATGCTTTGCTCTCTCTTCCCTGGGACAGAAAAGTGGTACCAGGCAGGACAGTCCCTTAATCACTTGATGAATTCAATGGGATTTTGTATGGGTTGACCGCTTCTCATTTCTTATTTTCATTTTCCTCCAGGCTACTATGATTATGTGAATTTGATGCGTGAGAACTCCTGGCATGCATTGTAAGGACATCGTTTGTGCCGATTTTTCTGGCTCTTGTTTAAATGTTTTGAATCGAAGTACCAAAATTCAAAAGTGTTCAACTTGGACGGCAGGTTGGATGAATCTGATGTGGTGGTAAGGGAGTGACCCTTGGTGGCTTCAGCTGCCCTTCAGCTACTGATTGTGAGATGCCAAGGGTCGACTCTTCCAAGGCCTTGACATCTATTTCTTCACGCTTTATTGATTTGCAGAGCCCAGTCAGGTGGGTCTATGCTTGGAAGTTGGGAGTTCGGAACATGTGGGACTTCACAATGTTTGAAGAGCAGTTTAATTTTGCGAACCAGTTTTTTCAGCCTGTTGAATCTTGTATTTGAATTCAAAGGCAGCGGCTTCTCTTTCTTTTCTCTGACATGGTGGTACACCCAGCATTGAAGGAATCATCATGTCAATTGTGTTGTTTATGCTCAGGATAGTAGATGTGATGATGATAGAACGGGTAGTCAGTGAGATAAGATGCTGGATTCAGTGGCTGAAGCTCGCCTAAGAGCTTAATTCAAGCACGAAGGAAGCAAACTTTTGACACAATGAGACAACGTAGAATCATAGAATCCGGAA
Organism: Breviolum minutum Mf 1.05b.01; assembly: GCA_000507305.1. Classification (NCBI taxonomy): domain Eukaryota; class Dinophyceae; order Suessiales; family Symbiodiniaceae; genus Breviolum; species Breviolum minutum. The sequence continues at coordinate 115,580 of DF240479.1, read as the reverse complement.
AATATCACTGTCTTGAGTGCTATATGTATACATATATATATATATATACATACACTACAGTTTTCGGAAACCACAAGCCACGTTTAGTGCTTCGTGTGTTTGTTTGTCTTTCAGATGAATCTCAGGTTGAAGCGAATTGGCCAAAGGCTGAATCTATCTTGTTGGCCTTGCAGAAAGCGGCTGCTCCTGGACATCTTTGGCCTGGTATTGTTGGGGGATGCCCAGATTTCACGGGAACCGCAACTCCCCAACAAATGTGTGAAGATCCATAACGTAGGAGGGGATGTCATGAAGCTATGTCAAGTAGATAGTCTACATGGAAGATGAAGACAATATCAGCTTGCTTTTTGGTTGATAGGTCATGTCATGCTTTGCTTTTCGTGCACGCCAGGCTGCTCAAGAGTTTCAAACTGTTGTGTAGCTTGTTGTCAGACGCCCTGACATCATGTCTGTTGTGGAAGGATTGCCATTTGCGGAGGAGAAAAAGGATTACATCCTCTCGACCCTTGACCCCATTTTGGAGGAGATGGTCAGTGACCTGGATTGAATAGTTTACTATATAGTTGCCTTTGCTCATGCTTAGGATCTAGTGAACCAGTTTCCCATACGTGCAACACATCTTTGAGAGATGTAAAGACCTTGCGTTCGATTATCTGTACCCATCATTTTGGAAGACCAGACAGGCATACATATAGTCAGATGACTCATTTGACAACACTTTGTGGTACCTCAATTTCACACCTCAATTCATCAGTGGAATTGAATCTGATTCTTGAAGCATCCAGGTGACGTTCTCCAGGATATGCCCACTATCCCGATGGAATTCATGATTCAGTGGCTGAACAAGAGAGCCGGAAAGTTTGCAGCCTTCAGTGAGCACGTCTCTGTTTCGCAAAGGACCAACCTGGAACTGTCCAAAAGGGGGTAAAAGGTTGGTAGTGTTTTTCCTTTTACATCTTTTTATTTTGTTTATGGTAATGATAGGAGTAGCTTGGTGCCCTCGTATTCCCAGATCTTTAGGTCTAGCAAAGACTCCGCCTTGCCGCTGGCATTCATCAAACATCTTTTCTCTCCGAAGGAACCAGATGCTGAAGCAAGAACTGCGTTCTTTGCAGGGATCTTTGCATGAGGCAAGCACTGCTGCAGCTTCTGCGGTTGAGAACGTTGAGGATGTTGAAGAGGAGGAAGAAGATGATGAAGATGATGAGCCACCTGAGGGTTGGCTGAAATCCGAGGCCTGGAGTCGCCCAGTTTTTTAAGAATTGCGAGTTTTTAGTTGAAGAAAGCATGATCAAGAGGCATATTCAAGTACTAAGTACTGCCTTCTACTTTTTCATACTGAAGGCAAGAATCAGGAATTCCTCAGCATTTGTCAAGTCAAGCTAGCTATGAGACATGGCTGTCATCTGCCACTAGTATAATCCTTGAGTCGAATTCAGTAAAAAACACATTGCAGGAGAGCATGGCCAAGACCCGCACCTCTGTGAGTGCCGAAGCGTACGGACAGTGGAATCAGAAAAAGGCCTTCACACCACCGGACCATCCCAAGACTGATGAGCAAAAGCAGCGTTTGAAGCAGACCTTGAACAAGAGCTTCATGTTTTCGGCCTTAGAAGAGAAGGATATGCAATTGGTATTGGGTGCTATGAAGGAGTGCAAGGTTGAGGCCAGATGAGGGAGAAGCGAGTTTCAGCACATGAAGATACCGAAATGGCATGTCTAATAATGACTGGATAGTAGAGGCAGAAATGTCTATGTCCATGAATACATACATGCGTCAATGTGTACATATGTACATATTTGGGTAGGCATAGAGCCCATACTCCATTTCGGATTCTGGCAATGTACCATCCTCCCGCATATATCTTTTGGACTTTATGTCATTTCTGTTGTGGAAGGCCGGTGAGAAAGTCATTAACGAGGGCGACAATGGTGACTTCCTCTTTGTGATTGAGAAGGGCGCGTTGAATTGCACCAAGGCAGTGAACGGTGAGGAGAAGGTGGTCAAGACCGTCAATGAAGGCGATGTCTTTGGCGAGTTGGCTCTTCTCTACAATTGCCCCCGCGCTGCATCAGTGGTAGCCAAGGATGCCTCTTGACAGCATACAAGATGTAGATATTCGCTTACAGAGGCTTCTCCGACCTCCGTAGGTGATGCAGAATAAGTTCCTTAATATGTTAGACAGACGTGGAATACTGTAAGTCAGAATGAGCAAAGATTTCTCTGTATAAATACATACATACATATATTTATGTATACATATTAGTATCTTTTTGTTCATTTTTGATACTTAATTCGTTTGTGGCATACTCCAAGGCTTGCATCTGTTGGCAGCTCGACCGTGAGTCCTTCAATCACATTGTGAAGGATGCAGCTGTGGCGCGCCGCACCAAGTATGATGAGTTCTTGAAGTCCGTGAATCTGCTGTCCTCTTTGGAGGCCTATGAACGTTCACAGATTGCTGATGCTCTGGTGGCTGAGACCTGCAAGAAGGGTGATACAATTGTGAAACAGGATGATCCTGGTGACAAGTTCTACATCGTTGAAGAGGGCACACTTTATGCATTGAAGAACTTTGGCAGTGAGGAGAAACGTGTAATGGACTACAAGGCCGGAGACTACTTTGGCGAGTTGGCTTTGTTGAAGAATCAACCACGTGCTGCCAGTGTGGTGGTGGAGAGTGAGACAGCCAAGGTGCTGTCCATGTCTCGTGTGTCCTTCAACAAAATGCTGGGACCTTTGGCAGATTTGTTGGCCTCAAAGGTCTCATCTTACACATAGGCAAGCCGCCGCGAGGTGGCCACCGGTACCCCCGCTTGCAAGTTGCGAATGCTTTGGCAAGTCTGACCTGTGAAGTCCCACAGGCTTGGGCTGCATGAGATGCCATAAAAGGCAATGTGCTGGTCCTGAAAGGAATACTCACTGGATGTAAAGGCATGAAACCATGAAAAATGATTTGAAATTATCAAATACATCACACACATATGTTGACTTGGTCATGTATCCACACTTGTTCTGAAGGTGCAAACACACAGAAGACAGACACTTAGTAGCTGCATGTGTTACCAATGTAGAAAGGGCACATACTTACACGAACCTCCTGAAAGCAGTTGTGCAGGTATTCATTGGCAGGTCCAGCACACCCTGTAATGTGAGAAAGGGCACCTTGAACCCTTTGCAGCTGCACCGATTGTGACACTTGCTTGACACTGACACTCTCCTGCACGGCAAAACAGTTGCGCCAGCACTGCGTGGACTAGCAGCTAGAGAGAAGCTTGAGTCCAGATGTAGGATGATGTAGAAATCATAGAACATGATGAAACTTGCAGCCAATAGTTCATACCTCCATGTACTGTATTAGTTTGCAGGACTCACTTTGATGAATCCATTTGCAAATCACCTCTTGCCAAGGTTCATTTGATTTCTTCAGTCCTAAGTTGTTTGGTTCCCTTCTCAGTGGCATTTGTTTTTTTAAAGACATTTTTTGGATCGAATGTTTGTGCCTTGGCAAGGCCCAACCAAACGAGCTTTTCAACAACAAAGTGACAGCAAGGTTGCCAACAGCTCAGTACATACGTGTTGCATCCCAGAAAGATGTTTGCCATTTGCTCGGTTTGCTAGATGAGTTGAGGTTGCTTGAGTAGCTGCAAGTGACATATGATTGGAGATATACTGGTCTGTCATCTAAGGACACTTCTTTGGTTCGTACGTCGCATGCTTGTTGGACAAAACTGAAGACACATGATTGTTTCGATAACATTGCATAGTATCGTAGCAGATGTATGTCACCTGCGATTTTTTTGTTGGAGGCCAGTATTTTTTCACCATCGGAAATACCTAGAACTGTTGGATCATTTTTGATCAACTTTGAAAAAACGAGTGAACTTTCCACTTCGTGGAAGTCTCCTGTTGATCCGGACTGATCAGTGCAAGGTTGGACAACCCATGCAGAGCGCATGACTGGCACTGCCTGGATACCTGGGGAGCAAACAAAGAAGATATCGAGATACAACCAAATGGTGTACCGTCACGATTCATGCCAATACAATTCTATGCGTATGGGAGTCGAAGGCACTGCCTTTTTGAATCCCTTTTTGGTTCAATGAAGTTGCTCTAAATGGACTTGTTGATCGATATCTGAGGATGATATGAATGTAGCACAGCTGCGAAAACAACTCATTGAGGCCCGTTTTGACTGCTGGTTTCGGAGAGCAAATGAACATGATACAAATTGGATGTGATTGGTAAAGCTACTCTTGTCCACACCAAAAAAAATCACAGCACAGGGTTTTTCATCCCAAGCTTTGTTCTGCATCTCAGGCTATACAATCGTTGGTCACCAAAGTGACGCTGAAGGTGCCAGCTGATTGTGGGTTTGTCACCTTCACATCGCATGGCTCATGATTAAAATGCATTGTGACTTTTGGTCAAGGGTGAAGCATTGCGCTGGGTATGGCACTTGGTATGGTGAAATGTAAGGGTTGTGCAACATGGTTGTGGCACAGCTAGCAGCGTCCATCTATATAATTTCAACTGAACAAACATTTGTGACTTGCCACTCCATCAACTCAGGCGCAAGTGGCCTGCCGTGTGCCGGAGCTGGAGTTTTTGAGGCAAAAAATCCGTCCAGTTGGAGTCAACAAGCAGCTTCAGGTGAGACACCAGACATGGATAGAAGTGGCAGATATCATTTGTGCACAGGCAATCCTTATCACGAAGTACTAGTCATTGATTGTTCAATCTTTGTAGGATCTATTAAAGAAGTTCTGTTCCTTTGAAGCTACAAAAAAAGGAATCGGAAGGAATTGATTGAGGCGGATTTTTGCCGGTTCAGGAGTGATGATGCGGCGGAAGATGGGGAAGATGAATCCTCGAAGGCTGAGGCAGCGGGCTGAGGCAGATGGCTTGAGATCGTTTTTGATGACCCTGACCACATCAGAGGTTGACAGGCTATCACAGGCTCAGGAGCAAGATAATAAAATATCTACTCACTGCCTCTTGGACTTTGACATGTGGGACCTGTTGAAGGACTAATTACCTGCAATGCCAGCTTTAAATTCCTTTTTTTTTTGCCAGGAAGACTTTGCTCACTTGCTCACAAATGCGGAGTGTCTCAGCCAAACCAGGCATTCTTAATGATTGATAAACTTATCCTAGCGGCAAATGCCGACCATGATTGGCGTGTTCCAAAGGTATAAGTAGAATACATCATGTTCAGTTCTGCAAAGTGGAGCGCCATTTGTCAAACTCAAAGATTGAAATGTGCTCGTCATCTTGTCGGATTTTTTGCGGACCCCTAGCCTAGGACGCAGCAGATTTCCTACCTGCTCAAAGCAACACCCGAGCAGGAGGCTCGTTTTTTTGTTTGCATGACTATAGTCTGCTGTAAGTGTATGCACCAAAGTAACGACTCGTTCTGGAAAGGTCCGAATGCTCTCATGGTTTTTCAAGCGAACCATGGAAAAGCAAACGCGAGGTTGGGCGGACAAGACGCTCGTGAGGGTGGTGTTGGATTCTTTTCAAATGCATCATTGATCAAACAGTAAGGCCTGCCAAGTGCAAAGATGTTTAAATCGATTGCAATCTGTTCGGCACAGGGGCCAAGAGGCCAATGGTATGCTCGAAGTAGTGGACACATCACCTTCATCCACTTTCAGTGCTTGAATCTTCATGATGACAGGGAAGAAAAGTGCAGGGTCAAAGTAGGCAAAAGATTGTACAGCACTGCGTTTCGCAGGCATATAAGCAGGTGGTTCATTGAGTTGTAGCATGCACATTATGCACATCCACGACACTGTTCCTGATTGACACTGAGAGCACTTGGAAAGGCAAAGATGTACATCTCGCGGCCAACACCCTAGCGACGACGGACAGTTTGCAGCGACATACCACAGAAGTTCCTGAGTCAAGTACAAGAGGTCAAACAACCACAACGGATAGTACGTTTCACAGCCATTTCGGATCATGTACAACTTGAGAACCTTTAAAATGCAAAACTTCTCAGTATTATTGAGAACGACCAAAGTGCTTTGACGATCGTGCTATTGTAGAAGGAGCAGTTGAACCTCTGAAATCCAGTATTTGGAAACCCGAAACCTTCTGCAAGGAGTATCTCGGAGGAGCCAGGGAAGATGCAAAGAGTACAACTTGAGACACATTGAGACTTTAAGTCTTTAAGCCCTAAGAGGCCAAACCTACGAAGAAAGATACACGAATCAAGTCTTCACCCCTGTTTCCTGTAATCCTTCGAGACTATGGGGCTAGCTTTGGCCTCGCAATTTGAGCAGTGCCCGACTGGCACGCGGTTACTGGCAAGCCTTTATGGCATTTGTAGCGGGAGCCCTGTGTTGCTTTCTGCAATGGGCCTTCCCGATGGAGCGATCCTCAAGCTCTTCTGGTGCTCCACCGAAAACGTGCTTAGTCGGAGGAGGGAAACTGGGTGTGATTGCAACAGAATGCCATTTCAACACTTTTGCTCCACCAGCAATATCTCTTGACGCATTTATCCTGAAGATTTCTGATGAGAGCTGCATACAACCATAGATGTGACTGTTGATAAAGACTTCATACATGCCGGAATGCTGATGAATGTGAACTCAATATATCCGTGTTTCTTGATCCATACTTGACGGAAGAAATTCGTCAGTTAAAAGTTGATATGTGGTCTACCTGATTATTTACTTACAGGGGTTTGCCGACCCCAAGTGGTGTAGGATTTCTTCGATCAACAGTATGAAAAAAATCAATATGCAGTACGGGTTCACCCTTTATGCAGATTAAGTGACTTGTTGGTGACGGCTCCTTCGCTGTCAAAGTGCTGGCGAGGTGTATATATATATATATATGATGTGTTATACATGCTATCTATCATGGATGTGCAATCAAGTAGTCTTGCACGAAGAAAGCGATCAGATCGGTGTGGTGGGAGCTTTTGGATTCTTGTATCTTGTAACTAGAATACATATCATATACCGGTTTGGCGTGCAGGAATTTTGCTCCTATCTTACTGTCAACGCTCTTCCGGCCCTTGCAGAATGGGCAAGATGCATTGATGGCGCTTACAGAGCTACAAGTAGCTGTGTCTTTTCTCCCAGCCCGGGAGAGAGAACTGGGGTCCTTTCGCTTTCTCTGTTGGCTGATGGCAAATTCAGCTGGGACCAACATGATGTTTTTATTGCTCGTGAAACTCAGTCGAAGATTTTTACCAGGCTGTGAGTTTAGAAGCAGCCAAGGGCCATGGAACCTTGCGATGGTTTGCCTCACTCTTCAAGCCTTGGAATATCCTGACCTCCGAGCAAACTTGATGGGTTTCATTGAGATGTCCCAGAAATGGTATCCTTTTGCTATTGGCCTGATGCTTTCTTTGCTGAACGGTTCAGTGCAATGGGAGACTTTTGCTGCTGTCATTTTTGCTTCTTTGTGGCGGAAGCTCGGCTTGGAAAGATATTTGCCATCCAGATCCACTGCAGGCAAATTGGAGGATCAATTGCACCTTCCAGGGCTGCTGAGTCTTCTTGGAGGTCAATGGCTGCCAGCGACAAGACCACAGAGACCGACCAGGCGGTCACAAGAACGTTTGGCAGGTGCTGATCCTGATCCAGGTAGGGGAACTTGTGGTGATATTGACATGTGACATGGCAAAGGGATAATCTACAGATGTTCATGTACATGTCAATTGAGGCACAGATACCTGATACCTAGACATGTATCACACCTCTTACATGTGCATCAGCACCGTGTACTGCAAAAGACATGTCTCAAAAGGAATGATAAATTGTGTGTTTTGAATGGAGCGGACCTAGATTTTTGCGATTGTGTCGACAATGTATTTTGCAGCCATGATTTGGTAGATGATGTCCCCAAACAAACATGCAGGGTGTGAAAAGGGGCCGAAAAAGTCATGCCCAGTGATTTTCACCAGGGTGGAGATTTCCGGTTGAAAATGAAAGAGCCAGCATGCCACCTAGGTATCCCGGAATGAGCAGGAATTGGATCCCCATTCCACATATAGCCAGCTGGCCCACCAGTATCAAACAGACTGTACATTTCTTTGTATAGGTTGCCTCTAGTTTGTTTTGCTTCATCCCTGGGAGGTTTGTGAATATCCAAGATGCTGGCAAAAAAAGACAATTCCCAATTCCTGTCCTAGGCTCTTGTATGAATAGGTACCTTCTGATACCCTCAGAATAGCACAAAGCTGAAGTACCGAAGCATTTGGGTTGAGGTTGTTGGGATCTGGGTGGTGGTTTCAACTATTTTCTATTTTCATCCCTATTTGGGGAAGATGGGTTGAAACCACCAACTATGGATCAGATTCACAGATCCTCATTGCTTGAAACAGCTGCTTTCAGGAGCATCCAACTTCCAACTCTTTGGTGGACAAGGGCATCGCCTTACTGACTGAGCAACCGAAACATCGGCCGGCAAAAAATGCCATGCTGTGGCTGGACAGTAAACTTTGCCTCAGAAGAGAAGTTTAAAAAAAAAGCCATTTATTTAGATATTCTTGAGCTGTTAACAACACTTTTCATGTCTCAAGCAAGGTGCTGAAGAGATTTGACACGGCAGAATTTGATGGTTTTGGTAGAGTTTGTGTAGACTGGATCTCTAAGGATATGATTCTCTTCGCAATCTCTGCAGCGGAACCCGTCTCATGGCCATGTAGAGAACGTGTTTGTTTCCGACTTTTAAGGGGGGCTGGTGCGAAAGAGATTGCAGTCATGTAGCTTTCTACCTACTTCCACCAAGATGCAGATTTCCCGTGAGGCCAAGCTGAAGAAACCTTCGCTGTGGCGGGAATTCTGGCAGAGATCGTATGGACCTGATGCTTTAAGTTTAGAACAGACAGAGAAAACAAAAATGTTTCAAGTATTTTTGTTAGGTATTATTCACTCCTTAAAACTACATACAGCGTTTGTTATCCGTTCCTTTGAAAGAGAAACATTCTAAGGTCTGGAGAAGCGCAGGTAGGGAACCTCCGCATAGCGGATGCCTTTGGGTCATTTTTGCTGAAAATCTGCAAGGCCATTTTGGCCTTCTGTTTCGCTGCAAGAAGGCGGCTGAAAACGTGTTGTGATCATGGGTGGCTTGTTTTTGGTTGAAGGAAATGATCCTTAGGAACACGAGACTAGAATCAATTATTCCTAGTTGCAAGTATGTGATCTGGAAGATGAATGAAGTCCCACTCCAGTCAGACTCTAGTCTGAAGACTGAGTTGGAAGGTGGCAGGAGTAACAGCTTAGGCTTTTGTTTCGGGAAGCTCGACTCTGTCTAATGCATCTAATGTGCATGATGCTTCGAACAATTTATATAGTCTCCTGTTAGCCAGCTCCGCTCCACCAGAAGGCCTGGCTATGGCCGCTCTGCCTTTGCAGAGGCTTTAGGAGGTGGGATTTGGTTGGGATTTTTTATGGTAAACGGAGAGGGGCCCACGTCGGCTGTTGCTGTTTCAAACTGGAAGACAGTGGGACTTAAATTAAACATGATGTGGGATGTAGGTGGGGGAAAAATCAAGCTGAAAGTGACAAGATGTGAGGAAACTTGGAGAGTTGCAAACTCCTGTGACAATTTTCGAACCACGAGGATGGAGGAGAACCTTTGCCCAGATGATTTATACAGATGATTCTCAACTTGCTAGCTTACGCTTGAAGTGTATGCAGCTTGTGGTCTCTGACCTATTCCATTGACTTGACTACGGTATAGTAGTGGTGTATTCAGCCTTGACTGCTGAATTTATGTGGGGATGGGTCGGAGTTTCATCCCTGGTGTTGACTGAGATCAATCTCTCAACAGACTCCGGGAAGCTGAGGGAAAACTCTTGATGTATGCATAGATCAATTTGTTTTTTGTTCTTCGGGATTGTTAGGGGTCAGGGGGCTGTTGCAACTGCTTCAATACTGGGTGAATTGGGACAGATCCAAAGCTGGAGTTCGACCCCCGGGCTCAACTCGGTGAAAGTTGGATGGCTGCCAGGTCAGGGACATGAAACCATGGAGCAGCTTGTGAGTTTGGCGGATCCTTTGCTTCACCCCATTCTGAATCGATGCATTGATTTGATTGAAAAAAGAGTTGCAGATTCTGCTACCTTGCCTTGCCTGCTTTCAAAATTTATGGTGCAATCCTGAATTTTGGTGCTTCATTTGAACTGGTAACTAAGTAAATCCGTTCACCCAGAGAACTTGGTGTTGTGCATTTTTTTAGTCCTCAAGCTGGGTCCGGCCCGGTGAAGGGATCAGGGACAGTCATGACAAAGATTCCAGGAATGGAGAAAGAAATCGAATCTTTTTTTGATGGTATTTTTGAAAAGAACTATATTAGATACACAATTTCAACCTAGATTTGCACTGCAAAGACCACTCTAACGACTCCAAATAGGATTAATAGGATTGGATGGATTTCACTTACTTTGAAGTGGAAGTCAGACTTTTGAAATCAGTGTGCTGGATCATGCTATTGTGTGTAAAAAATGTGTATAGCAGACTCGTGCTAACATGGTGAGAGAGAGAGGCCAAATTTAAGCCCCTAGTACCTTGCGAAGCAGTATGTGATGAAGTTCAACGTGACTTGATACTGCAACAATGGCCATCTCGGCACCAATGAAACGTCTTGGAATGCTGCTAGAGACTAAGTGTGTAATCTAAACCACGCCATGTCATGGAATTCACGGGATTTTGAAACGCGCTAAGGCTATGCAGTCGGCAAATGCTGGCCTTTTGCTTAGCACAGGTCAGCAAAGTTGACAGAGTTGACTGCAACCTGCCTTGTAGGCCATGGCTGCTGGGCCAGTTGCGACATTGGCACTCCTTTGGTTTGAGCCTGACTTTGGGTGGTGCTGATCAGGTGAATGGTTCACCCCTGGCTGTTGCAAAAGGTTTATAAGAAGTCAGAATACTGTACGAAGACGTGGAAAGTATTATGCAAGTACAATGTAATATTTCTAATGGTCCTGCTTGTTATGCTGTTGTATGAACGCACTAAGGATAAATCTCCATCATGTTTCAGGGGCATTCCTGATGCTAACACAGTGTGCATTTCCTTCGTTGAGGCTGCTCCCAGAGCAGCAGCTCAAGGCCACGACAGCCATAAGTTGTTTTTTCACACTTGGAGAATTCAAGATGCACTTTTCCAGGACAACCTGATTTTTATGTCTTATTTTTCTTCCTTAAAGATAGACCATTTGTTGATGCAGGTCCATCTTGTGATCGATCTGAGAGCGATGGCTTGGGCCTAAAGGGTGAGATTTTCCTGCTGCAGCGACCGGCAGCTTTTGCAGGTCCTGTTGCTTGCAGCTGCTTGTGGCTGTTGGGTGGCCGTCTCGGTGTATACAGTGAACCATGTACCAGAAAATCTTTGAGGGTCACGTTGAGGAATCCCCAGATCCTTTGCTCACTGTCTTGGAATGGGGGAAAACGATTTCCCCTCTTTGGGCTCTGACTGCATCAAGGTATGGCTACATGAGAGCAAGGATTCCATGAGGCAAGAGCTGCACAAACCACTCTCTGCTTGTGTATCTTTCTTCTCTAGGGGGAACTGTGAATCTTGATTAGGGAGAAGCCGAACACAAAGCCAGCCGCGAGCTTAGTATGCTACTTTTATCTACTTCAGGCATAGGATTCATAGTAGATACTTCTGTGAGTTTGAAGGTGGCAACATCATTCCCCCAAATTTGAGCTTTGAGCTTCAAGGCATTCAAGGCATTCATGTGCTGCTTTGGGGGCTGAATTTTGGGACCTTTTTTCTGAATTTGTTGACTCAGGTCAGCAGCCCTGACGACTCTGCCAAGTGGAAGGCCCATTTGGATCCATTTGGCAGATGTCATTGGTCTCCCCAGACTCCTCCAAATGGACCCTGTCAATTGTAGATGGATGATACTTGACATGCATAGCAGGCAGTGGAAGCTTTGCAAGAGCAGATGATGCTGGATTGGGACTTAGATACGGTCATTTTTTATGTTCTTCATGATCCTCTCACTTTTTCTCATGGGTTTCTCTGAGTTCAACAATGACTGGCATTACAGCCAATATTTCACTTTTCCGGAATTTTTGAAGCTTGCAGATATATAGATATTTGAAGCGTATATAGTTGAAGCGTAGATTCTCATAGGTAGTTTTTTTGAAGCGTGTTTGTTCCTACGACGGACGGACGCACACAGGCACAGATACTCTCTACAGATACGTATGAAAATTATGTATATATATATATATATGTATTGTATAGATATTAGATATCTGAATATGGACAGTCTGAGGCACGCAGATTTGTTTGATTCCGATTTCTGGTTGCATACTGCAAATGCACTCTGACAAGACCAGATGCTGCTACAGCTAGAGTAGTTTGTACCTGTATAGCAAAGCCGTGTGGCAAAACCATGACATACTCGAGGCTCTTGCTGAAATGAAAGCTCAAAAGATCATCGATGACCAAGATGCCCAAGCTCGACAGTGCAACACCTAGACAGACAGTGCAACTCGTGGAGATCTGTTTGAAGGAACTCAAGATCTATGATCGATTTGTGGTTTGGTATACACCACCGAGGTATTTTGTTGCTTTTGTTCTGAATTCTCACATTTTTTCTCAGGTCTGCAGAGGACACAGAAAGAAGTATTTGTCAGTTGTACAAGGACTGAACGGTTTTTGAATCTGGAAGGTCGGCTGGATGGCGCGTCCATGTTTGGTGCGTCCCCGCGTCTTGGTTGGTTGAGGAGCTAGAAGGCGCCTCCGGCGTACTCGTACATCGCTTCCGGGCCGGGGGGCTGTTTGGAATGAATTTCGTGTGGAGAGTCTGACAGTCTGAGTTCCTTTTTTTGTAGAATCTAAGAGGCTTCAAGTTTCTCAAATCAGAACAGTTCTTTGAGTTGTGAGCATGTGCTGATTTTGAGATATTTTGAGTGGTGTTGCACCCTGTACAGCTGCATCTGCTTTTTGTGGCTCAGCTGATGGAAGAAGTCCAACATGAACCATGCTTGTCATAGTCTTGCAATTCCAAAGCCTTAAACGTGCCGCTATCCCAAACCAAAGTAATGCCCCCTTTGATGCAAGGAGAGTTGAAGTGCTTGTGAATAGGCATTGACCATTCCACGCATGCAAACATCAAACAGTATGCTTTGCAACAATTTGTGCCACAGTACGCTGACCCTGATGCGTTTACCAACTTACTGGAGTGCCAGAAGGCCCAAGAATGGCCACCTCCAACTCAAGGTGCAAGAGTTTTTCTAAGATTCCAAGTGTCCAAAAGTAGGATGCTTAACAAAGTCCAAAACTTGTTTACTATTTGGCCATGTTTGAACTTGGCACATGTTCTTTATCCAATCATTTTCATCCAGATCCACAGCATCTCCAGACTGGCTAAGTCAAATTTGGTTGATTCCTGTGACTGAACCGAGCTGTCATTGCCTGTCATTCTGTGGAGATGTTTCAACCGAATCATACATCTTTGGGTCCTGAAAAAAAACACATCTTAGTGAAATTGTACTAAATATACTAGCAGCTCTCGTTGGGAGGTTGAAATATCGGATTGCTCGATGCACATCAGAGGAGCGCCCTTTTTGGTGTTTTTTTTTTGCAAATTGAGGTTGTCATCCTTGGAAGAAAAATCCACCACTTTTTCTGACAGGTGACATAACACAGACAAAGCACCAGACATACAAAGCACCTCTGTTTTTTGTTTTCAGAAGCAAGTCTGGTGAGGTTGATTTATTCGATGAGTTTTGGGTTTTTGTTGGGTCAAAGGGTTGTGTCATGCAGTTTATATTTGATTCAGGAGCCAGACTTTCCCGTCATGATCTCAGGACACATGACACGTTCAGCCTTGCAACTGTTTTGCATCACCTGGTTTCAGCAACCAAGGTTTGATGTTTGAAAGAGTTGTGTACAAGTAGGAACATTATTTGAACATATATATATATATATACATGTATCATATTGTACATTTAATTGTATAACTATATTCGATATTGATGTTTTTATGACGATCGCATATTGCCCCATAAAAAATAACGTATAATGTATCTTGTAGGTATCGGTATGAGTGAACATCAGTTGACAATCGTTTTGATTCCAGTCTCCTAAGTGAATCTCAATTGGCTTGCAGACAAGGTTTCCGAATTGCTGGCCCATTCGCAACAAACGCAACTCAGCTTGCATTCACTCGAAAGGGTTTTCATGGTGAATGAATAGTCCAACCTAAGGTTTCTCAAATCCTTGGATGATTTGTGAACTTTGCAAATTTCAGTTGGTTGCACTTGCGCTTTTCTTTTTTGGCATTTGTGGTCAGGAAGGGATGGCAAACTGCTCGACATTGCGACTTCCCACAAGAGGCTGAAGTGATTTGAGACCGAAACGTGAAGCATTTGCCGCTGAAATTTGATCATCCCATAATGTTGACATGCCGCACATTAGGGCACTGTGCCAAATATATCATACGTGTTGAATGCTACAGGGGGTGTTTGTGGTGTGTTTATATAATTGGCTCAAAACCACGGCTGTACCAAGTAGACACATTCCATATTTTGCTTTTTGAACTCGGTGAGATGGCCGATGAAGTTAGAGTTGGTATCCTGAGCACTGCTTCCATTGTTGGAAAAGTGCTGCCTGGACTGAAGCATGGCATGAAAGTTGTGGGTGTTGCCAGTAGAGATCGGAAGAAAGCGCAAGACTTTTGCACGGAGCATGACTGTGGGGAAGGAATGCTTTATGATGAGATGCTTGCCAGAGATGACGTTGACGTTCTCTACATTCCTTTACCTACAGGTCTGCGAAACGAAAAGATTGCTGCAGCAATCGAAAAGGGAAAACACATCTACTCCGAGAAGCCTATGGGTGGGAGTGTTGCGGAATTAGATTCCTTGATCAAGGCATGTAAAAGGAAAGGCCTTCAGTGGATGGATGGCACCATGTGGTATCATTCCATCAGGACTGGAGCTGGGACTAGACGCCGCTTTGGGAGATAATGAATGCTGGAACTCAGAATGTCGGTAGGAATTAAACTGCAACTGCCTTGAACTGCATTCCTTTGCAAAAACCAACGAGTTCCATCTTTGCCCTCGATCCTTTTCATGACTTTGTACTATATATTTATGATTATATAATATGTCATATACTGTGTATGTAGTTGTACTGTATATGGTATATGGATGTATATGGTATATGGTTTTATGATGTATATATCTATATATACACTATACATTATATGTATACACTTACTGTATCACTACAAGTAATATTTATATCATATAAGGCACCTCCACTCGTTTCTACTGCATAGCTTTGTGTTGCATGAGGACCAAAGAAATTGAAGAAAAACTCAGAAGGAAAGACTTGGGTGAAGTACTACGAGTTTCCGAGTTTCCGCATCTTTCACCTTCAAGGCTCCTGATGAAGAATGGCTTCAAGGAGGAAATGGAGAAATGGACGAAGTGATAAATCTCGAGAACCTATGGGTGACGTTTGGGTGACCAAGGATGGTTAGATTCAACCTATGAAAGTGATGTGCAGGCACCTTGTGGTTTCCAGGCAATCCTTCTGCAGTCTTTGATTGTTTGATTGTGGATGTAGTGCACCACATCGTAGCCAAATCGTAGCCAATACGAAATCATTTGTGAAACAGGTAGTATTCGATGTGATGATCTTGTTGGTGGTCAGAAAAGGAGTGGCAACTTTGGTGCTTACGAGACACCTTTTATTGGAAGCTCTGAGTATGTACAAGGTGATGTGATGGGAAAAGATCAAGTTATTACGGTGGAATCCTGTGATCATGTGAATCTCTTGGTTGAGGACCTGGTTGCTTGCATTCAGAAAGTGAAATCGGGGAACCAACCTGATGAAGATTGGCCAAAGAGATCATTACTTGTGCACATGGTGATGTCAGCAATCTTTGAATCAGCCAACAAGAATGGAGCGCCCATTGAGCTTGGCACTACTAGCGGTTATTAGTTGTTATTCGCTTAACTCAAGTCTCACCCATCTTTTGCACCCGGATCGCAAGATTTGTGGAGGGTTTGGTACTTGGCTGTTTCTGGACTCGTCGTGCCCTCATGATGGAAAACAAAAAGTGCTCCCGAGCATCACTTCATCGTCTAGTCTGCATAGGCGCCAAACCTCCGTGCCAGGTATGCTTGCAGTTTGACAGCCCTGTTCACTTGCGTCAGGCCGGAGGTTCTGCCATAACGACCTTGTAAGAACTCAGATTCCGCATGCATGACCTTAATCATTGCCTTTTTTTCACTTAGGATATTCTTGAGCACCAAAGAAACTTGTTTTTTTTCATGATTTGCTTTCTCTCGCTGTTCAATCGGACCTCCGGTGCGAAAGGTGCAATTTCTCTCTCACCAAAGCAAGATAGCCACCAGGTCTGTGTCTTAGTCGGAACATGTTTGTATCGTTAAGTCATTTGCAAGTGGAAGCCATTTTCAATTTGAGCTCGTTGATGATGGAGACCTTGCAATGTCAGTGATCCAAATTGTTTCAATACTGAGACTTGACATACTCTTCACTTTAGTGTGTTTGTTTTTCCTTAGTACCTCTTACTACTGTTGATGGGGGGGGTCTCAAACTTGCATCAGTTGATACATCTTATGCCGTAATTTACAGGGGTTTTGTGCCTGGTTGGTTGTTCCCTTTCTATCCAGGATTGAGCTCTTCACAGGAATGGCTCCAATAGATTTCTGTCAGTTGGAGGCTTCCCAAAAACTGGGAAAATATTGGGACCAACCAAGGTGGTTGGTGAAAAGTCAAATGTTTGAGAATTACATTGAGGTAATTTTTTGGGGTGATCAAAAAACAGTCACAACCATTTTTTGATAGGGTAAAATCTGAGAATCCTTTTTGTCGTTTGTGTTTTTTTTAAAGAGTGGATTCCTTATATTAGCTGTTCCTGATGGGAAACCATGAAAAATTCTGCCTCTGCAAGGCAGTCCAGTTCAAGCGACTGGGCTATTTGTCCTTGGACAATAACGAACGATCTCAATTCCAGGCGCAACGACACGAAACTGCCAACGGATTTTCACGAGCTGATTTTCATCAGACATCCCGAGCAACTTCCCGAATCGGCAGGCACGTGAGCTGAAAAGTGTCTATGTGGATGTGGTGGCGCAGTTTCTTCGTATCGTTTTTCACAGGCATTTGACTCAAACACATAGTGACAGTCTGAATTATCCCAGCAAAGGTATCCAAATTGTGAAGGGTTGGTTTTGTCGTCATCGGACTGTTTGGGAATTGAGGTGTCACGTGAACCGCTACAATGCCCATAACCAAGTAGGGCTCATTGCGCTCAGTTGCTTGGGAGAGGCATGGGGAATCGCGTGTTTTTTTTGCAGGGCTGGTAGCGTTTGGCAGTAGGGATAGGAATACGATGGACTAGATGTTTGCCGTGGAGTGATGGTTAAAGACAGCATTGATGAGCAGATGGAATATCTAGTCTTGCTGTTGAATCTTGGACATGCTAGTTGAAATCCTCCTCAAGCCTCGTGATTGCTTTGCTGTAAGTAGATTGTGGAGCATGAAGGATCAGCCTATTTGCAGGTTCTAAGCTCTTCTGATGTGGCTGACAAGGCAGTTCTGTGGGGAAGAAATCCAAGTGGCGAACTACGGTAACTTGGAGCAGGGAGGGTTAACCGCTGCAAGGCTCCTGCGATTCCATCGCCGAAGCCGAGCGTGTCGCCGACGACGGCACCGACAACGCCCGTGGCGCCGACAACGCCGCTGGCGCCGACAACGCCGGTGGCGCCGACAGCACCCATGGCACCAAGCAGTGTGCCCATTGCACCGGTTGTAGCGCCTGTGCAGGCCAAGTGGAAACACGACTTCTGTCTCAAAATAAACGATGTCCAGAAGCTTCCTGAGAGCAAGACAAACATTCACGGAGTTTTCTTGTCATGGGTTCCTTGCACGGCGTTGAAGGAGATCCCGGTAGCAGAGACGCAATCTGTCTACATCTCAGGGGCAACACCAAAGGTTGACAAAATACAATCTCCATCTTTTGTCTCAAATTGCTTTGTCACATTTGTTAACATAGAAGCTATTCGTTATCTATAGAAAATGAATTTAACACCTTGAGGTTATTTTTGTTGCATCCCTTTACCTCCGAGGTTTGTTGTTAACCCAGATATCGCACAAACCAATGTTCCAAAATCCTCTGGTCATACAGAGGTTCCAGATCCTCCAGAGCGGGAGCCCTTGATATTACAGCGATCATGGAGATTCGTTTTTGCCTGCATCTACAGTAATGATGTAGTATAGATTCGGCGTTTTTGTGAAAGTTGTGAATGGATTTTAAGAGCTTTTGAGCAGATGCGCTTGATTTTTGAGCATTTTTTCTATTGTTGCAGCTTTGCTTGATTTGAATAGATGATGTTTTATTGGCTATTCTTTGCTAGGCCACCACCAACTCGTGCCAGTCCAAAAACAGTGCAACCGCCTGTCAACAAGGCACCTTACTGTAGAATATTTCAACTATATAGGAATTTTCAGGCTACAACCAAGCAGCCTTGGCCATGGTGCATTTCTGCTGATTGGTGAGCAACTCTCGGAAATTGGCAGGTGGCTAGCGACTTCGCTGACATGGATGAGAGCAAATATGATGTCGGATGCTCAAGGTAGTGTACGAAAAGCCGAACAGTGCACCCAAGCATATTCCATGGGCTCCAACTGAACTGGAACAGGGCAATGTTGGAATCATACCATCAGGAGGCTATCATGGCATTTGAATCTCGCAATTTTTGTTGGTTGACCATGCAAAGGTCAAGACTCTTGAGCGGTTGAAGAGCTTGGTTCAAGAGAAGCAAAAGTGTGTGGAAGCAGAGGCAACCTGAGCCTGAGATTGATAGCATGTGCAAAGACATATTTTTTACAAGTAGTTTTTATACGTGATAAGTAGCAAATTTATCGTTCACCTGCTGTAAATGTTCCATCCTGGATAGTGACATCGGTCAAACATTCGCTGATTTCCACTGCTCTTCTTTTTTCCCGAAAAGATATGGCCTAGATTGCTGAGGGATGGTGTCAAAAGACGTGGCCTAGAGGCCTATAATAGCAATCCTCTAGGACTCTAGGGCAACTGATCGACTTCATTTCGCCAGGACTATGGAGGTGCAAAACGCTGCAAGGAAGCCATCGTGATGTTGAAAAAAGCAGGTGAAATCCTCAGTGGGTGGCAGGAGGTCGTCAATTTTGCATATATTTTTGAAATGGGGTGGGCAGAATGACTTGTAAATGGCTGAAAAGAGATCAATTTTGATGTTTCATGGGCAAAATGATCAGATTGACATGTAGAAAGCTGAATGACTCTGATGCCATGTTTGCTATTCTTTTTCCAACTTTCTGAGGCTTACGCATATGTGAGCTGGAGGCCGCAAGTTTTTGAACCTCTTACTTATTAATGACTTGATATGGAGCCAGACTCTCTCATCCTTGTTATTTTTTTTTTAAAAAGGAGGGCGGAATTTGACCTCACTCAGAATGACACTTGCACAGAATAGACATCTTGAAACATCCTGTTGTTGCATGTTCAAAATGCTTCTCAGTCTTGTTGAACTATCGATACAGGAACAAAAGAAAAGTGCGGTTGAGAATGAGGACATCAGTAGACTACATGAAGACTGTACGGCCACGGTACGTCTATTGACAGCCTCAAAGAACTTTTTGTGAAAAGCCACAGAAAGACAGAAACACTTAAGTCAATGCGGAACACAATTTTCTCCAGACGTCTTGAATGTTCATCAATGTTTTCTTCATTTGCAGAACCTTCACTGTGTTTTCCATGTATGGAGCCTGAACATTTGAGTCTGACCATGCAAGGAGTATGATGTTGCAAAGTCCTTAAAGGCTGAGATTGACAGGTCGCATTGCGTCATTTGATATCTTCTGATATTTGAAATGTGCTTCAAATTGAAACTGTTGATGGTTCGGAAATCCGGCCAACCAGTCGATATGGTAAATATGCCATTATTTACGGGTTTTCATACATGTCAACTGGTTAGCCGGATTTCTTGCGCTGGTTCCACTCGGCAGGCTGCGTCAGCAATGCGAAGGGGTCGAAGAGAAGGAGACGAAAGTTGAGCCATCTCTCTCCACGCCAGCACTCTCTGTGCAGCAAGAGGCCAGGGGGGAAAAGTGTGTAGTGGTTTCAAGCTTGCTGACCAAGTCTTTTCAAACGCAGGTAGCATGATTTCTACTCACTACTGAAATCTAGTGCTGTACCTCCAGATATGTACTCAAATCTGAGCGAACATGAGTGTATCTCGCAATTAGAGATCCTAGTATCCGTTGATAATACTTGACATGAAGCATTGTTAATAGGATTTTGGGTGTCCCTCATTTCACCGATGAGTGTATCTGAGCCCCCAAAATATCCACCGATGAAATGATGAATTTGGAACGGAATGGGTCTTAGGGCATCACATTTTGAGATGCCACAAACCACCATTTCCTGATCTTGGCACCATTTCCAATTCCTGTTGAGGCAATACAAAAGCCTTCTCCTCCGAGGAGAGCACAGCATAGGACGTTGGGAAATCCTATCATTTTTTGGTGGGAATGGTTGGGGGGGGATTGAGATGGTAAAGGAAAAGTGAGAATAGCTGGACCAAGATGACAGCAGAAAGGAACGGCAAATTCGGCCAAATTGAGGTCCTATCCCAAGGCCGCACCTGCTGCCAGGCGGGATGAGTCATGTTTGCTTTGAGAGCACATGGCAAAGATAAGAAGACCAGCAAGACATGACAAGATGTCATAGAAATGATTGAAATATAAAACAGGTCAACCAGGACTAAGCCAAGTTGATTAAACTTTTTGGCTTCATATCTCTAAGTCAAGTTGCTTCCCAGTGGATTTGTTTGAGGTCCATGATTCCGCCGGATGACGAGGCACTTGAGCAATCCAGAAAAGTTGAAAAAACACACCTTAAATTTGCATCAACAACTCGCAAGACACAAAATCCCTTGCCAACAAGAATTGACATCTATACTGTATACATAGATCGCGTCGAACATGGAAAGAGAGAGAGAGAGAGAGAGAGAGAGAGAGAGATGAGAAATTTCTATTGCCTCTGAAAAGTGACGGCAATCTGTGACTTTAGCAATAGTCCAACCAGTCATCCATATGTAGGCCATCGATTTCTGAGGCCAAAGCAGTTCCGCAGGGACCTTCTGCTCCTCTTCAGTGACTTGGTGACACCACGAAAGATGCGTTTTGCGTGTGGTTGTCTGTGTACTAAAGGGGGGGCCAACTCAGAAATGCCTAGAAATTTCAATAGGATAAATGCTCAAGTGCTGTGGTTACATCGCCTATGGATGTTTTTAATTTTTTTTAAAAATGTGAGGCCAAAAGGGGGCTCGCGCAGTGTTGGTGGTTACAGAGTTGCGGCAGAGGCGATTGCCATTCGTTGATGGTTGGAGACTTGACCATTGGATGGTTGAAACACTTCGGAGCGGCAGGCAGCTCCTCTGGCAGAAGAGATGCCTGTGCTGGGATCTCAATTTGGCATATCTCCTTGATGTTCTTGAATTTCTATCAAAAACTACCTTGATCCGAAGGTACAACCAAACATGTGGTGGGAGTTGTATGGAAATCATTGACTATCATCCTTTCCTTGCACCTTGTGTACATTGCCCTAGTCGTTTTGTTATTTTGTGATGCTTGCACCCGTTTCGCAAGGACTCCTTCCATCGGCAGTACTGCGAAGCCCAAATCTGCGGAAAAAAACGGAGTTAGAGGCGAAGCGAAAATGACACAGCACCTCTAATCACAGTTTAGACATGACTTGGTTGAGGTGATGGCTTCAAACCTGATTTCAATGGGTAAAAAGCTCAGAGGTAGAACGATAGCCTGAGATTTCTGGATAGCCCTGCACCATTTAGTTTGACTTTGAGTTGGTGCTGAGAGCAACAAAAATCTCTTCTAGAAGGTAGAGAACACCCTTTCAAGATTTGGATAATACAATCACCGCGGCATTTGCCGTCACCTGAACGACTAAACGACGGGTCTTCGTGATCTCAGGAAAATTGCCGAGATTGTTCTTTTCTCAGCTCACACCCAGCAGTGGATATTTTGAAAATTTGTCGATAACTCAGGATACCACTTTCCCTTCCAACGGTGCTGCGCACCCGGAGGCTGGGCCATTGTTTTGTAAATGCCAAGAAAATCCAAGAAAAAAGTAGAACTTTTGTTGTATTTCTCATTGGCTCCTCTCTCTCCTCACTCTCTCTCTCTCTCTCTCTGTTCTATTTTTGTATATCTTTTGTAAGATTGTCTACGGCACATGCGCACATTTTGGAAATTCCAGAAGACTTTCCACGAAGAGAGATACTGTGGCACCACAGGACGGACAGCCAGAGCCAATTCCACCGAATCAACAGCCTCTTGGCAAGAAACTTTAGTGACAATGCATGATACAGCCCTTCCACGTTTCAGTTTTTTTTTACACCAACTTTTCACCGACCTACAACAGCATTGCATCACTGACACATGCACACAACAAATTTGAAGCATAGATGTGATAGGGACGTTAGGCCTTGTCCTATTTGTAGATTTGTCAATAACTTCAGGGCTGAAGCTGAAGCTTTGTGCTCTGCCTTTGGCTTGTCCAAGCCTCAACAGTTGAGTCAGTGGGCTTCCCATCTTGGAAACATGGCAAAAACTCGGAGTTTTCAATGCATCCCGGTACTGGGATGCCCTAAATTGGTCCGGTTACCAGGCATACCATCCAATGCATTTTCTCCAAGAACTGGAGCCATCCTTCCCTGTTTTTCATGCTGAAATAAGATCTTTCACCGGTGAATGACAGCAGGATGTCATGTATGCCACGTATGCCATGTATGCCCTTGACACATGACAGGTTTCAGAGACTCAGCTTTGCAAAAACTGGCCACCGAGCTGCGAGAAAGACAGGTAGGACATGGAGCTGGAGCCAATTGCGGCAGTAACCAAAATGGAATGTTTCAAGTGGTTTTGAAATTGAGCTCAGGTTGTTTGAGTTTCCTCTCCCGAATTTGTAAGTTGAATCAGTTGCAGGATGCGGAATCACTGATGTCTTTGCCCAAGTTTGATATCATTATTGGCTGTACGAAGATGTCATGAAAACCTTTCAAAGATGGTTTCTGAGTTTGCCAAGGAGTGCTTATGTGGCAATTCTGATGCGAACGATACCCGACAAGAATGTACAGGTCTGGGCCTCCGAGCCACATTCAAACGGTTCAAGGTGGAGGTTCAATGGAATCCCTAAGGTCTTTCATTCCAGTGCAGTGCTTCTGCAGGCCGTTCCGCAGTACTCCTTTAGAAAAAAGTAGCTGCACCACCTTTCTGTTTTATTGTGTTTCTTGGGGTGTTTTTTTTTGTTTTTGTGACCTTGAAAAGCTTCGGATTCTGCAGATTCTTTGGTTGTGATTTGTTTTCCCCCCGTGAGTACTGGACCAATGCCGTCATGAAGGCATTATGCCACCTTGCAGAAACCTGGATGGATAGAGGCGATTTGCAGGCCAGGGCGATGCGGTGGTTGGACAAGCTGGTCAGCTTGTCCTGGTCCTTGTTCTACTTTTCTTCAACAAAAAACAAATGACAATACAAGAAAGCTATAAAGAAACTATCACAAAAAACAGCGTTGGTTGTGAATCCCATCAATTTCACTGCTTTCTTGCATTGCCATGGCAGCATGATGTGCAAGTTGGAACCAGGAACCATTTGTTGCATCTCCAACATTGCAGATGTGACACCCAACTCGTCGATGAGTTGCGCATGGACACCCAGGCAGCGTTGGAACCTCTTCTGCCGCTTCTAGCAGAGCGCTTGGGAGATGCTAATGCCAGGGGCCTCATTGATAGAAGGACCTCGAGATTGAATTGCCTCGTTGCGGAAGATGTCTAAGATTCATTTACACAAGTGGAAATTGCGCGACACTGCAGTGAGGCACGAGCGGAAAAAACCGCCCGTGACGTGCATTTGGATTTGGCAAGAAGTGTGGCTTGGCAGGACATTCTGATCATAGCTGGAAGGACTGCGGTGCAATAAGATACAATAAGATGCAAATTTACCAAATGTAACATATTGCTACATGGCAGTTTCATAGAAATATGCCGGCTTCCCAATTGCATTGGTTACCTTCATATTATATGGACCATACAGCAGAGCTGATTTGGAGGTGACAATGTTTTCTTGAAGTTCTCAAAGAATGGAGGTCATGGAAGTAATTGTGAACATGATTGTAGATATAAATGTAGTTTAAATTGATTGTATACGTAGCAATGTGTGGTAATAGTACAAGGAGAAATCCACTTACCCTCCCTGAAACTAATAGAAAACGCACCAATTCATATGGATGAATTGGAAGACAAGGCCATCCTTCTAGGATGGCACGAAGCCGAGGTTGGAGCCGGATTCTCCGCCCAGCACCTTCAACGAGCTCCAAAGAAGAAGTAGAGCCCTGCTTGTTTGCTGATGTGATACGCCATGAAGAACCAGGAAATGGCCATTTTGATTATAATTGGATCTTAAAAGAAAAAGCCCGTCTCAAGCTTTGGGACCCTAAATTCCTATAGGTCTCCTTTGAATCTTTAGTATTTTTGTTGACGATTTTTGGACTGGGGTGTGGCTGTGTATCATATTTGGAGGAAGATGTGCCAGGACCGTTCCTCCAAGGGTATACTCTTCGCGTTTGCAGCTCTTGGCTTCTTTGGTGACAGAGGTCAGGACAGGGATGTTGGTCTGAGAAACAACATGGCAATGGAATCCATGAATTCTGAATGGTATCTTGAAAAATGGACAAGTTGTAATACAGTAGTTGTCTCTTTAATACTAGGTGCCTATGGCTATGGACTTTTTGATACTAGATCGATTAGATATGTCAAAGTCTTGAGGGTAAATTCGAGTCAACTCACCTCCAAAAATGCTGGCAGTTTGGCGTGCAGCCCAAAAATCCAGAGGGCCTCCCTCTAGAGCCAGTGGCACAACTGGCGATGGTGCGAGCCCCTAAGTGGTTGCGAAAAAGGGGGATGAGTCAAAAAAAAGTACTGGAGGAGTTGGTAGATATCGGTACATATGATGTATATATATATATATGATTTATATATATATATATAAGATATATAAGACACATACATTACATTACGTTGCATTATATTCCATTACATTGGACTACACTACTCTACGCTATGCTACGCGCCGCTGCGCTAGGCTACACTACACTTCACTACACTACACGACACACCGCTACACTACACTACCCTACGCTACGCTACACATAATAGACGTCGTTTGTTTGTATCCTTTTCACCATTCCTGTTACATCATTGTCTATATTTGTGAATTAAACTAGTAAATACTTTGTTTAGTTCTCATTGACTGATTTAATGATATCGTTAGTTCCTTTATTTATTAATCAATTTATGTATTTGGTGTGCTTTTCTGAAGTGCTCGACATGATGATTCTGCAAACATCGAGACGCACATGGAAAACATATGCAGAGACTCAGACCGCTTAGACCTCCCGAGCGATCCGGTGCAGGAATGGTTCAGCAACCCTGCAGCTGAAGTCCGCGAGAATGCCGTGCGACTGTGTCATGGCTGCAAGGGAAATCAGGCTAACTTTCTGAGTGAATTTCAATCAATTTGTGCACAGAAAGCTGTTTATCTTGTTGGCCAGTCTTTCTTCGGGCTCGATCTTAAACAAGACATAACAGTGCCTGGATCCACACCGCCCGTTGCGTTGGCATTTGTCGTGATATTTTTTTTTTTGGGAGAGGGATGCACCGATAGAAACTGAGGATTGCTGCCTGTTTCCACCTCAGAAGGTTTGGATTTGACTCGTGTAGTACTAGTCATGACAATACTTGGGTGTTTCCAAAAATAGGGGTACCCCAAAATGGATGGTTTATAATGGAAAACCCTATTAAAATGGATGATTTGGGGGTACCACTATTTTTGGAAACATCCACTTTGAGAATCCAAGGTTATGCTCATGTAGGTCTTGGACGGATTGAAAAGTCTGGGTCTCTGACAGTTAGGGTTGCATGCTCAATGGAATGATCCACTCTCAGAAGAGTTCTGTTTCTTTTTGACCCGTTTAAGGTTCTTGTATCATCAATTTTGGTAGAATCATTGTACCTTTTTTTGTTCGAGGTATCTTGCTAATCTTCGCCAGGCAGCTGAAGGGGAGATGGTTCTCTTTCTCTTAGGGGCTTTCAAGTCTGAGTTTCTTCTGATGCAGGCGCAGCGAGAGGTCTTTGATGCTGAGTTCCAGCATGTGAATGGCCAAAATGGCTTGAGCAAAATGGCACATAGCTCAAGAATTGGCAGAGGAATGATAGAAGAAATATTTGGACACACTATGCACAAAATATGAAGTGATTTCCAAAATCGTAAGAATCATCTCGAACGTTCCGAAACTGGACTCCAATTGATCCTTCATGATGATGTGAAAAAAATCTCAGGTCTCTCCTCCTCCTGCTCCGCATGCTCCGGCTGCACCAGTGCCACCAAGGGCACCTGTGGTGGCTGCTGTGAAAGGAGAGTTTCCAACCCGCACTGCAAACTAACTCAAACAAGTCTTTGTGTGGGACCCATCATAGAATCTCTGTCGTAGTTTCATGTTGACTTTGTCATATTTGAATTGCTCAAGCCTATGCCTCTCGCTCCAACTCCTTGCAGCTCTTAGCTTTCCTGACACTGAAATCATGGCCAGCACTGTGCCAACTTGCTCTCGCTGCAAGCGTACTGGACATGTGGCTGTAGAGTGTTCCCAGCCTTTCTTTCGTACCTGTGCTTATTGCAAGGAAATGGGGCACGCTGTCAAGTCTTGTCCAAAGTTGTTTGCCAAAAAGGCGGCATTGGATGATTCCAGCAGCACCGTCTCAACAAGCTCCCGGAGCACAGCTGTCACAGCTGCGACGTCTGTTTCACCGGCAACGCCTTCAAAAGATGGGAAGGCCAATGGTCGGAAGCCACGGCAACGTCAGAAAGCTCCAGTGCCTCCCAAGATCCAGTTTCTCAGTGAAGCTGAAGAACTGGAAGCAAGGAAACTGGAGAAGAAACTGCGTGAAATCAGTGTCTTGGAGGCAAAACGTGATGCAGGAGAACGGCTAGATGTTCTCCAAGTCAAGAAATTGGAGACCAGGAAAGAGTTGGAAAACCACAGTGTGATGCTCAAAGTGCGCTCGGGATATGCACGTCTTCCAAATGACAATTGACAGATCAAGGGAGCATGTTTCAGGGCCACGGAGGGGCATAGATTTCTTTAGCTTTGCAGGGAGCCCTTGAGAATTATTTGTGCAGTGTACAGATCCTCCCTGCAGTTTCAGATATTGCCATATATGAATAGACCTTTCGCCTCAACACGCGTGACGTGTTGCTGTGTTGCGAGCAAAACTGGCGCAAAACAATCTCAAGAGACCAAAGCCCAATGCGTAATAATTGAAGCAGAGTGGTAGGTCCAGGCGCTTTTCAAATCATTCCGGCAGTTTTCTGGCAAATTCCCTGTGCCAGCAGTGTTGGTTTTGAGTTCAGCGTGACATCTTGGGCAGAGAATGGCAGCGTGTTGCATGCTGCAGCTTGAGTTCACCTTTTCTTGTCATGTGGACCGTTTCCGTCATTCATGCGCAAACATATGTTTTGACAGCCTGGACAATATTTCCGCAGGAGCAGAAGCAATGACTTTTCCTGACGCAGGTGGATATTCTGACGAGGCGCGGGGTGCTTGCACCACTACTTTTTACAAGTGGGGGATGTCGCCACAGATCATTGAGCCAGCCTTGAAGCCTAACAGACGAACCAAAAACTAATGAAATCATGCTGAGATGCTTTCCAAAAGTTGCATGCTTTTTGCTTTGTAAGTGTCGAGGTGCAGATGTCACACACATTTGCCCATCCGTTGTTTTTGAAACCTATTCAGCAACTTCAGGACTTTGATGAAGGTTTTCACGAATTCCGTTGTGAATTTTGTGGTCGCGAGGATACCTCTGCAGATGCGTTGGTCGAAGGTTTGTGTTTCCTTCACACATTCAAAACTTGCTTGATTTTTTTCCTCTACTCCAAACACTCCACTGTCACGAATCGTGCATGTCACTGGAAAGAACCTATCAATTGGAGGAGCCCATGTGTCGAAAATTGCAATTGTGTGGGCAGGATCCCAACTTCACTTTACCCGCGCTGGACATACACTATTGGCGCGAATGTCCAATGCTATCAGCCTGTCAGTTCTGTGAGCAAGTGCCGAGCTCAACCAACTTTGAAGAGTCAAATGAGCTGCATTATGATTTGCATTTCTGTATTTATGTTTGAATTTTGATATATGTTTGGCTACATTTTTGATTTTGTTCTGACTGTTCAAACTGCTTGTAATATAGACATGTTTGTGACATGTAAACGCTTCCACTGCCACATCAATACGAATTGTTCATGATTTACTATATACTGTATTTTTTGGCGCTTGCAATCAAAGTGCGACTGCCTGTGATTCAAACAGATGGCCTCATGTTTTTCTCCAAAATCGTGGAAGTGGAACATGGGTTGGTCCAAGATTCATTTCATTGACAAAAGGGTATGGTATATATGATTACTGTACTTTTTCTGAACCACAATTGTTGGAGCCAGAGTCACTTCCTGCGTTGCGAAGACGTTTCTATTCGCTTGGTAAGCAATACAGGTGATCGAGATCTCCAGACTACATTGGCATTGGCTGGAGGACTGACACTTTTGCAGCCAAGATGATAGGATGGAAGTCAATCCGCCATTCAAGTGTAGTTGGATTTACCATATTTGAAATATTTCCAATTGTCCAAGCTACTCTTTCTACTGACCGCCATGTGAATATTTTTGGTCCCCCAAGTGTCACTATCCCTTGAGTGACTTGTGCGCTACAAGTCCTGAGGAGTGCGAAAAAGATGAAGTTGCCATTGCTCATGCACGGCGACTCCATCCTGATAGGCCAAGACTTGGTGTTTTGTTTGCGGTCAAAATCCGAGCACAACATTTGATGAATTTTGTGGTTCCTTAACAGTCCCCACAACCCATTTTAGAACACCCCTTCATCTATGGCTACTTGACATGTTGAAATGCCAACGGCAGGTGTCCGCTTTGTCAAGGACGAGTTTGCAGAGGAGTGCCAGAAGAGCAAGATTGGTCGGGGCCCTCCCAGTTGCGAGTTGCTTGATTTTTTTGACTGTTCAGAAGAGGTATGTCACTATGTCTCTATATCCTCATTATAAACATAGATGAGAAAAACATATATATGTATATACGTATATACCGTATATATATATATATATAGTGTCGAGTATTTGATTATATGCAATATTTGCACTACTTCTCTACAACATTTAGAAAAACACATGACATACAAAGATAGACATAAACAGATCATAAACGCCGATATGTATAGACAAGACGGCAAAGAATGCAAAGTTGTATTCCACGTTGAGTTGCCCTTTCAAGTGTGATGGGAAAATTGGTGAAGTTGATGCCAATCATGCCCATCGACCAGATACAGGGGGATTTCCATGTCGTTTCTTGTCTTCTTTTCTTAAACAACACTTGGTTGAGGTTTGTAGGGTTAAGTTGAGGGTTTGAGAGTCTCCGTTTTTTTCCCAAAGTTTTGGGTCCAAGGTTTTTGCCTTTGCAGAGTAGTTTGGAGGGTTCTTGGTGCAGTACATGGCACACCATTACCATTACGTATTATTTTCTCAGCATGTATTGTGTGCTTTGCACGGCTGGAATTCTATCCTAGGGGACCCTGGCTGGACCTGGGCATGGATATTCATGCATTGTGATAGGACTGATTTTTTCCTCCAAATGTATGTAGGTACGCCTGCATGTACCTCAGTACATAGTGTTTATCGCAAGCACGAAAAAACACACACTAGTTTCATATTCCTGCGGTTCTCCAGCAGTTCGCATTCCACGATTGATTTCCTGTGGCTGCAGGCAAGAACATCTTCTTGTGATGGGTTGTCCATGCAATCCCCGCGGGCGTCAAAGTTTCAGATGATGCTTAGTTCGCAATTTCAGCAAGGCAGAACCAGAAAAGGCAACTAGGAAACTACACACAACTGATGAATCGTTTGCGAAAATCATGGTGGCTCTTGTGTTCTCTACGTAAGAAAACAAAATAAACAAAAAAATCCAAGGATGTCAAAAAGTGTTCTGCCTTTTGGGTTTTGGAGTTGACTACTTGAGTCTGAGTCAAGTCACAAGTCCCTCAGGATCCTGACATTTTGGGGGCCAACAGTTTACCTGCACCTGAGATGGGGTCTTCTCAGAAGCCGTGCAGAAAAGAACGGTCCAGCATTTTGATGAGTTCATGATGATTAGATGTACCACAAACTGAAGTACAGAGAAGCAAGGTGCATAGCCGCATAGCTCCTGCATTGAATGCTGAGTGAAGATGATTACATAAACTCAAGTGCTTGCAAGCCGAGCATAGATGGAGGCTTCTGCCATCGAGACTGGCGAGGAGACATGGCAGCTAGGCACGAATAGAAGGCTCATGATTTTGCAAGATCTTCTGAGTGCCAACGCTTCTTTGTGTCTTCGGGATAGCTTTTCCAACATTTTGTAACCAATGAATCAAAGAGAAAACAACAGTTTCTCTTGTAAGTTATGCTGAGGTCCAGCCCACTCTTTACAGCCTGCAACAGGCTTTGGAGTGCTCCTGGCTTCCCGTTTACTGCTTGTGCATGCTTGGCATATGACACATAATGAGCTCCTGCTTGGAGAACCTTCCGAACAGAGATGTCTTCCCTGGACTTCATCCATCCAATCATATATTTTTGTGATGGTGGAGGATGGCTATGCTCCTGCTGCTGCTGCTGCTGATGATGATGATGATGATGATGATGATGATGATGATGATGATGATGATGATGATGAGGATGACGAGGACGATGGCGAAGACGACGATGGCAACGACAACGACGGCAACGACGACGACGGCAACGACGACGATGACGATGATGATCATCGCCATGGCAACAACGGCGAAGTTGGGGATCCTGATGATCGTGATTATTCCATTGCACCGACGTCGGTGCCAATGATGGTGATGATGATGGCATTGTTTTGCAGTGAAGGACACCCAACAATCATCACCCAGTATTTTTCAGCAACACTATGAACACTCTAACAGGGAGCAGTTGTCATGCTAGAAGGATACCATGATTTTTACTGTGGAGACCATGATCAGCCAACAACCAAAAGAAACAGACACTGAGACTCTTGCCACTCTTGTCAACTTGTATTTGCTCTTTTGATGTTGCTTCTTGATGAGTTGATTTCTTGACATCCAGCACAATTTCGATCCCTTTTTGCTTTTTGTTGCTTGTATCGAAATTGGAAGGTATTCGAATTGGAAGACACAGCCCTGCGGCAACTTCCTTGCACCCTGGGCATGGTTGAAGTACTACTCTCTCCATAGATTGAAGATGTATGTTGCTGTATGTAGCTTGGTTTCCAAGACCACAGACTCTGCTGCTCATGCTGTCCATGTGAGGTACTTTTGTATCATACCCCACGACCACAAAGACAGACTCAGGCTTTCGAAAGCTTTAGTGGGGTGTGCAGATAGAGAACTTGTCAAAAACTGTGCCGTCGGCGGCTTGGCAGAGAGAATTGTCAGGTGTTGGTTCTTGTTTGCACGTGCGCCTGGCAAAGGCTACAAGGACTGAGTATCTTCGTCTCTACAAGCTGAAGCTATGTCCAAGTATTGCATTTGCAATCTCTTGAAGAAAGATGGAGAAGCAAAGATCTCTTGCTTGAACAAACTGTAAGCCAGGAGTGGCGGGTGCATGACTGGCCACCAGAGTTAGCGGGTCATCCATGGGGGTCCCACCTGCCATTGTTAACTAGGGTAAACGGATATACTGAAGGTGAGGATTCTTCAGCTTGGGACTTTGAAACGGAAAGTCTGCTAGCTGCTAGCTGCTAGCTACTGTCAACCCTTCAATTCTTTTCCGACATGACAAGTCCAGCGACCTTCTGGCATAATTTTGGCCAGGCCAAGTGTTCCTCTGGAAGAAATTGAGGATTACAAGCAGGCAGGAATATCTAGAGCAGTAGTGTCAGTGCAAAAACGAATGTCACCTGGAATTTTGTGAGATTGCTATGGAACTTCACGCAGAAAACGACTTATATAATTTGTGACAGAAGTGTTTCAGTCTGTGAGGTAAATCTTTGACAATTATTGTGAAAATCGCAGGCTGATGGCTCGATTCTGTTGCTGGTACATGCTGCTGGCTTGCAGGCAGATTTTACTGAAAGTAGCATCAAGGTAATAGGATTTCCTTGGTTGAGGTCATGAAGTCCAAAATTTCAGGCTTTTGATAACTTGCTACTGACAACTCTCTCCAAAAAAATGCTCCATATTGCAAAGCAATGAACGGTCCAAGGGATGTATATCATGTGTGCTTTGTTATTAGAGTAGACAGTGACATAGTGACGTCACCGCCATAATGTCAAGTATGGAGACTGGTTGGCAATCCGGTAAAAAAATTGACTACAGGAAGATGTCAGCTAAGTTTGAGTCCACTGTTTGGCAGGCGCCGATTCGCCGATCTAGTTTAAACAATATTTGTTTGATTTTCAACCAGCTCAAATACATGAGTGCCCCGCGCCCATAGGAATTTTGCCACTTGTCCTGTTTGAAATCCTCAGAAACCTGGGTGATCTGTGAACACTTGGGTGTGGCAGGCCGTAGTTGGCGAGATCCATTTCCAGAATTGGTCCAAAGAGTTGAAGAACTTTATGGCTGACAAGAAGACGGATGACTTCCTCATTCGTGACAGGCAGGTTGAGTGAGATGGCCTTTGCGGCCTTTGACGTTTTTTTTGGGGGATAAAAAATGCCAGGGAGCTCGTCATTACCATGGTCAGTCGAATGAGAATTTGTCCTTTTCAGTTATGTTGGCCTTGGTGACATACTCGAATTGGTGAAGTAGTAGTTGGCCACCAGTTTTGTTGCAGTTTGGTTCGAGGCATGGCAACAACATTGCATGGCTGAACTCTACCATTGAACCTCCTGCTGCTGATCTTTTTCCATTGGTTGTTTTACAACGGCAGGCGTGCTGTTGAAACATGTGCAATGCGCAGTTCACTTTTAGTTAAGTAGAGAACATCAAGGATTGAAATTAGAAAAAAAACATCTCAAACCACTTTAAGGCAATTTGTGACATTGATCCATGTGATTTTACCATGTTTTTTTGTTTTAGCATGTGTCCACATTTTTTGGTGTTGCCAATGGACATATCCCAATCCCGGTTGATACCAGGAGTGACAGAGCCGAATCACCAGACATGACCGACGGTTGGGTGAAGCCATTGTGCTATGGATCTCGCTGATGGTGCAGCGACAAAGACATGATCCGTTTGGGGAAAAAGAAGCAAACAAGCATTGGTTTCAACATGGAATGGTAAATGTTTTCCTTTTGCAATACGTATTAACACGTAGGCAAAAACCAGAATCCCATACCTCTTTGTTTGTACATGATAGAGTAAACAGCAAGACCCAATCCTTCCATCTTTGGAATGTTTTTAGCTGCCAGCCCCGCTTGTAGAGCTGTGTCAGAGACGTTTGATGTTTCCTCACAAAAAGCAGTTGAAGGTCTTAGGTTTGGGGTTTGTTGAGTAGGACCTTGCTTTCATTTCCGTGGCTCTTTGCATATACTGTGCAATATTGTTGTTATTTATACTTTACATTCTAAGATACTATAACATATACAGACACTTTTTGTGAGCATTCTATATATTTTCTCAGCTTGAAATGAAACAAAAATGAAGGGTGACTTAATGGAGGCTCATCAACCGAGACAGGGTTGGTAGAGCTGTGGCCGCGAAAAATGGCAGCCTTCCACTGCAGTTCCGTTGGACTACTAAAGAGGGATGATTGCTTGTTGTGAAACAAGACCATGCAAGTCTTTCATCGGCAATTGGGGATTTTATTAGTTCCCTGATACTGCTGGCATGTCAACATGACTAACCTCCAAATCTTCAGTTTTCAGCTCAAGAAAATGCAAACTGACATGAAGCATCATCAAATCATAAGCTCTGGCAAGGTTCAACATGCGATTTGTGTGAAAGTGAAACAACACTAAACGATTCAACAAAAATCCCTCGGACCTCGGTGGCCTTGCGTGTTGGATTTGTTTGTACGATGGCTGGAGTTTTCTCATGCCAGCCATCCATCTCCCAAAAAACAGCAAAATAGGGCAAAATCCGTTACAAAGCCTTGTGACAAAGCCAGGCTTCAGTTTTAGCCTACTGATTTGTGGCTAGCGGATATCAGATACAGGAATCATGACTTGTTAAGAGCAATGTGCTTGGCCATGGTTTGATCTCAAAAGATCAGATGAGTTTGCAGGTACTGGCCTCATTTATGACCCTTGAAAAGACGCTTGTAGGGACATCTCTCTGCTTTGTAACATGTGAAGCATCCCCAAAATTAACCGCTCTTGGTGTTTGGGTTGGGACCTCTTCATTGTTGCTGACAGGGTTTTGTTTGGACTTGTCAATTCATTTGATGCTTCCCCCTTTGTTTTACATCTGGCATGTCACTTTTTGCCTTAGATAGCATTGATTGAAGGAATTTAACTTTAACCATCAACTGCAGAAGTACTTAGCTGCATGTTGAAAGATGTCTTATATAGCCATGAAACAACTCTGCAAAAGATTCGAGACAATCAGGGTTTCCCTTTCTGATTCGGGGGGAACTCCAGCTACTTGGCATTGAAGCTAAGCATTCAGGACCTCAACCTCAGCATTGTTAACAAGCCCTGTGGATTGTTGAAAAGGACAAGTAAGTGCAGCACTTAAACCACGTAAAAACTATGATCCTTCAACAATTTGACTGATTCAATCCCTTTTCAGCTTCAAAACCATTCTTTACTAAACCATACAAGAAAACACGGTGCTAAATATTTCCGCCTTTGGGACACCAAGCGTCTTTGCCTTGCCACCGCCATTTTCGGCTCCTTTAAAGGCCATGTGTATTTTGGTCGTTTGGCGGGTTTGTTGAGGGATGGAATGGAGCTGCGCAATGGGGGACCCCATGTATGTGAGTTCCAAGCGGGAACTGCCTGAGCCGCCACTTGAGCCATGATATCTGGAGGGTTGAAGGGGGCCCATTCCCGCGTTCATATTAGATATTGATATTACCGTATATTAGTTCAAGCATTATATCATAGTGTCTTTTGATAGTTTTAGAATGCATTTTGTACATACTGCATATGATATGGGAAATATATGGACTATGAACAGAACTCTCAAGCAGCTTTGGCAGACGCCCAGGCTTTACATTGCAATCCTGGATGGTCGTGTGCAACCAACCCTAGCCTTGGCGCCTGACATCACAGGCACGAATGCCAACTGGAAACGGGTATGGAGACATTTTGGGAATGGGTCTCGGTAGAGCAATGAAAAAAGGGGGCCCCTGGTTGTTTAGGGTTATCAGGGGATCATACTAATACTACCCTATGGGGATTATAATAAGCCATTATAAGGATCCCAGTCATCTTCTAGGCAACGTCGCAACACAGGAATATCATATCACTTCAACTTCATGGTTTGCAAATTGCAGAACAGGCAAGGAAAGCCATCCCAACCTGTGTGTTTGTTTTTTTTGTCAACGTATCCAAGGTGAAGATCGATATCGAATTGGTGACTGCTCCGATTCTTGGTACTTGGAGTTGACTGGTTCTTGTTACTGCCACTGACATGGTAAGTTGGTGATGTGGTGTAGGGTGGCCTGTGGCCACGTTTCTTGTGATTCAATCCAGCAAACTAAAATGAGTTCAAGTTACCAGCCGGTAAGTACGCTGAGCTGATGTTGTTTTCATTTGAGTTGGCAAGTGTCTCATGGCCCTGGTATTTCTTTCCCTCTGGAATTTTCTTGCTCGCGATTCTTTAGTGCACAAGTCACTCACACTCTTCCTCCCAATCAAGCAGCCACGTTGCGAGGATATGCCACCGGGAAGTAGCTTCATGCGAGGATCCTCAGCCTCAAGCAGATGCAGTGCCAGCACAAGCACTACTTGCAGTGGCTTTGTCTCTTGGCCAAGTAAAGTAGTGGTCTGGAGCACAGCTGCGCAATGTTTTTGTATACTGCATCATATATGATGAATATATATATATAATATATTATGAATGATTAGTATCTGAATGAAATCCTTTTTTCGAGGAGAAATAGATTGACGTTTTCGTTTTTTTTTCCCCTTCGCAAATTCTCAAAGTGTCTCATGTTGGGAATTTTCCAGCATCAACACGCGCCTTCCTGGGTGAAACGCCACCTTCCTGGATGCCACGAGGTAGATGAGCCTGAAGCATCTTTAGCTCCATGGCTGATTTGGTGTGAAGGAAACTTTGAGAAGCGCAAGGAGCAGATGGAGCAGATGCAGGTGATCCTTTGGAAGGGAACGCAAATTTTCCGGAAAAGATAAGAAACCAACGTTTGGATTTTTTTTAAAGCAGGGAAAAAGTCAGTTTCCTGAAGCTTGTGTGACTCTTTTTCGATGTAGATTCATTGTTATGTTTCTATCATAGTTTTTCTTTTTTTCTAAGAGGAGGAGGGTGCTTTCATGTCTAGTGATTGGGCCACTTTTAGTGCTACCTACTTGATCCTACTTGCACATAGCATTTCTTTCCATAAGTATGAACAATCGAACTAACTTGCTTATTAAGATTATGTTTTGGTTTTTGTGATGGATATCCACCAAACAACACTGAAAGCTGCAGGCGCTGGATGGAATAGCTTCGCCAAAACACTTTGGATCACCATCCAGCTTCACACGCTGGTACTTCGAGCAGAGCCTGGGCCAGGCCTTGGAAACAAAATAAAACACCCGCTTGCCTGGCCATTCGTCACTTTTTTTTTGAAAAAAATAGTTTGAAGGCATTGAACGGACACATATATACAAAG
Source organism: Breviolum minutum Mf 1.05b.01 (assembly GCA_000507305.1). Classification (NCBI taxonomy): domain Eukaryota; class Dinophyceae; order Suessiales; family Symbiodiniaceae; genus Breviolum; species Breviolum minutum. The sequence continues at coordinate 78,701 of DF240479.1, read as the reverse complement.
TCAACATGTGTTTGCAGGCAACATGTCCTTACCATTGGACAACAGGGCTTTGAACAAGACCTAAGAAAGACCATGACTTGAAACCAGGAAAATCAGGGGTTGTTTAAGACTTGACTGATCTCTTCATTTTTGGCTTTCCAATCATCAAGTTCTTGATTTTCAATGTTTTCAACGATAGACATTTTTGCCGGATTGATCCTCAGGTACCTAAGATGGGGTCTGTGCTCGTTGTTGGCTGGCGCGAGGCCAAGCCGTGTTTCCCGGCGGAGAGGAATGTCCTTGGTTTGAATGTTGGATCACTCACTATGATTGGAGAATAATGGAGTTGGATGTTTTTGGAACAAGAAGATAGATCGCAACTAAGGTGGCGCTGCGATCAAGGCAGCAATGACTGGTAACATGGAAGGCTTGCGAAATGACTGCAAGCGTCGCTGAGTTGCAAGCAAAGACCCCCTTTTCCACCTCCTCCACCACCACCACCACCACCACCACCACCACCAATAGCAGCAACAGAAGCAACAGCAGCAACAACAGCAACAGCAACAGCAGCAACAACAACAACAGCAACAACAACAACAACAACAGCAACAACAGCAACAGCAACAACAACAACAACAACAGCAACAACAGCAACAACAGCAACAACAGCAACAACAGCAACAGCAACAGCAAGAGCAACAGCAAGAGCAACAGCAAGAGCGACAGCGAGAGCGAGAGCCAGAGCGAGAGCCACAGCCACAGCCACAGCCACAGCCACAGCCACAGCGACAGCCACAGCCACAGCAACAGCAACAGCAACAGCAACCACCAACAGCAACCACCAACAGCAACAAGAACAAGAACAAGAACAAGAACAAAACAAGAACAAGACAAGAACAAGAACAAACAACAACAACAACAACAACAACACCAACAGCAACAGCA
>DF240479.1:56599-77718 GCA_000507305.1 Breviolum minutum Mf 1.05b.01 | reverse complement strand
CAACAGCAACAGCAACAGCAACAACAACAACAACACCAGCAGCAACAACAACAACAACAACAACAAAGATAACAAAAACAACGACGACAACGACAACGGCAACGACAACGACAACGGCGACCACAACAACAGCAAGAGCTAGAGCAAGAGCAAGAGCAACAACAGCAAGAGCGAGAGCAGCAGCAACAGCAAGAGCGAGAGCAGCAGCAACAGCAACAACAACAACAACAACAACAACAACAACAACAACAACAACAACAACAACAGTAACAGTAACAGTAACAGCGAGAGCGAGAGCGAGAGCGAGAGCAGCAGCAATGTGGATTTTTTTGGAAATGATTCATGATCCATCTGAAAGGAACATCAACCTCGCTGAGACTTGCTGAACTTGCGCCCGAGGCCCACAGTTGTCACAGCAGCTGCAAGGACTGGTGAAAATGATGATCGTTCTAGTGGACAGCCCGAAACAGGCGAAAAAAGTTTCTGACCCTTGGCATTATACATGCCTTGATTTATAATATGGATTACACCAACAGTCATCCCTGACGGAAATCTGTTTGTTCGCTGCATGAACCAAAGCCCCGATCGACGGCAAATGTTTGGGAAGAACAAAGGCCACAAGTAGGCTTTGAATCTCATGTCTAGTTTGATGATGATGATGATGAAGATGATGAAGCTTCAATAGATGTTTAATACTTCTTCATCCTCTTCATCTTGGCTCTGAAACGGATGTTTTGAACAACTGTCTCCTGCCTTTTGAATGCCCTGCAGCGACCGAGGAATGGATTAAATCTGACGCATTCTTGTCTGAGACAATGCAGTTTCGTGTCATTGTCAATGCGGTAGATCTTGGGAAAGTGCTTCGACAGATTATTCTAGACACGACTTGCTGAGGCACTGACTTGTCGTCAATCCGGTGTTGGAAAGATTGATGGAAAAAGGTGACATTCAAAATTCAAACCATCTTGGTTTGATGCATTGGTTTTAAAGATAACAGTCCACCTTCTTCTAGTGTACAACCGTAGCGGCTGAGAGTTGCCATGAAAAACTTTTGAAATGAAAGCTGGCTGCCTTCATTGATCGAAGGAGGGAGGTGGTTTTTTCCCTTCAAAAAAAGGAGAAGCTTCAGGCTCCAAGACCCCCGGTGTTAACACCAAGCATTTTTGGGCTGAAAGATGCCAGCCAAGGACGTTCACGACTCTCAGCATTTGAAGGCACCAATTTTAGACTCAACAAATTTCAAGCATTGTTCCAAGCTGGAAAGAATTCTTCCAGCTTTCAAATTTCATATTTTTTAAAAATGATAGTAAATCTCAAGACGATGACATATGCCGAATGCCTTATGCTGAGAGCTGTCGAGCTTAGCCAGATGTGCACACAACGAACACCTGCAGCACTCAGTAGACCCACTTGGTTCCCATTCGTTGGGAGCCGGTGGAGTCAGTTCGAAGGGCGTTGTGAGGAGTTCATTTTCGCAACTGGGCCGGAAGAAGCAACATGTAAGCTGTTGAAAGCTGGTTCAGCTGCAGCAATCAGCAACTTCCTGCACGAAAAGTTGAAAGTTTGAAAGATGTTAAAAGTTGTGTTGAACAAGCATCAAAGTGTACCGAGAAGTATCAAGTCTTTACAACAAAGTGTGGCTGATTGTTCATGGTGTTGCCGTACTTGGCTGAGTAACTTGGTTCCACCAGCGCAGAGAGCGTTCGAATCAAAAAACGGTGCGTTCCGCTTCCGCTTCGGCCAAGTGTCATGCATCAACTCCCATCGAATGTTCTGCAGAAGTCAACACGTGACCCGAAGGAGTTGCCGCTGCCATGCTGGAGGTGCAATGTGTGAAGCTTGTGAAGCTAACATTGTTGATTCCCTTGAGCTAGAACATGGAGCAATCGCCTTATGATATAAGATTGGTCTTGCAACTCTTGAGTTTTCTAAATTGGTTTTTACTAAGCTATTACCTTCGATACCAAATTGAAACCTTTACACATGAAAAACCGGAGGCAGAAAGCGATACATGGCTATGGGCAGATGTGGAGGCCCCTCGCAACTGGAAATCATGATGCTTCTGATTTTCAATGCCCCTGAAATGTAGAAATCATTGTAAAACCAATTCTAAACCCTGTGATAGTAGCCATATTAAAAGCAAAAACCTTCATTTTAAGCCATATTCAAACTAAAACCCTGTTACCAATAGTGGGATAAAAAGTAAGGCAACCTCTCTAAGAGGTGGCCCAAAAGATCCTGAAAAAATCCAACGACCCAACCGTTTTTTCGGCCAGGTGCCAGATGAGCAGCTGCCAGATCCGCCGAGGTGAAGGGGACCGAAGATCTGTAGCAGCTGATGTGGTAAACATGTTGCATACTGTAGATACAATGACTTATATATATATATACATATATATTGATTAAATTATATACATATGTAGATGTATATGTAGATGTATATTATTTATACAAATAGAATGTATATTGAAGTACTTTTACTCACATCCAATCAACTTTATTGGGACAGACAACATTCTTTTTGGTTACCTGTTTCCAGAGGATCCATTTTTTTTTTGCTCGCAAAATGGATCAGGATTCCGCAACGCTTCAATCTGTCACTCCTTCAGGGTCAAGAGGACATGGCAGCAACGTAAAAATCTGGGTTGGGAAATCTGACAGATGCGACAAAAATGCCACCAGGAGAGTTCCAACGCTGCGCCACCCGAGGCATCAATGACATATAGAATTTGAGTGGAGGTCACTTAACGAAAACCCCTAAATCCACGGAAGGTTAGGGAACCAACGGATTTAGTGGCACCGATTTTTAAGACAGACTCCATATTTTGCACGCAGCTGACCTTTTTCAAATCTATTCTACTATTTTGATACCGTCATGTATCATTGTGCCTCCTGCTCCTTTGCAGACATTCGTGTGCACAATGAAAAGTCATTTGCTGCACTGGCTGGATATCAAGAGTTCTTTACTGCGTAAAGGTAGCGATGTTGATTTTTGTGGTTTCTTGTAGTGAAAACAACTAGACGTTTCGAGCAAATGCTGGCAGGTTTCAGATATATTTTGGGACCTCGAAGTTGCAGATGAGGACGTTGAAGCAAGGTATTGGCAGCACACAGTGACCATCTAAACTTTCTGATACTCAGGAGACGTCCTTTGAAAGCTTTCCTCATGCGTGCCCAATGTCAGGGCCACCTATCCAGCTGCTTTTTTGTTGCAGTTGAAGCTGTTTCTTGTGTAGGTGTTCCATCCCATCGGAGTTCAATTCCATCCTAAGTGAGGCCTTTTACCAGAAAGCTTGGAACCGTCAATGAAGATGAAGTGGTCACAATTCAGGCATGCTGATTGACATTGAAAGTCTGGAGATTCGATGAACCTCCCATTTTTCTTGTCAAATCACAGAACCCACCTTCAGCTGTTTCAAAGCTGCCAAATTCCCATTGTTTTTGTTGAAGGAGTCTTTGCCATGCAAGCCTTTGAATTTGGTCAAAACAAGGACCTGGTTGATACACACACAGAAAGGAACGGAGGCAGTTGAGTAGTATTGGCAAAATGTTGTGTTTTTCCAATTTCGACTCTTCGTGCTTTCAGCCGAAGAGTCTAAATTTTCTATGAGGAAACCCTTCATCGCTTGCAATGATGATACTTGCGAATTGGCGGACAAGGTGCGTAGTCAGTCTCTGAGTTCAAGGTTTCTCATTCGGCACACTGGTGGCTCACTAAGGTGGCTGATTTGATGGAGCGTGTTTCCAGTGTTCCTAGTGAATTGGATGGTGCCGCCCTTGTTTGCACAGCGGTAGATCGAAGTAGTCTCCAGAAAACAAACTTGGCTAGCTGGAAAAGCACCATTTTTAGGCTGGAAGAGTACCATTTTTAGTAGGAGATACATCTTCAAATGTTTCTTTTTCCATTGTCATTTTAGTTTTCGGGGGTGTAAAGGTTCCTTCAAGATTTCGCTGAATTGATGCTCCCAAGGTACAATTAATCCAACACCTCGGTCACCACCAGTGCTTGGACGACTTTCAAAGTCAGAGGCTGCCTTTTTTGGGCTTCGAAAGCCTAACAGGTTTGAATGTTGATGAATTTTGAATTCGTGTTTTGCAATCCTGACATGTAACAACCTTCAACTTCAAGTTCCATACTGTCGATGGACGAAATCCTGCACCACCTGGGATGTGTAAAACCTTGTAAACAATGGGATAAACTACAAATCAACTGGTGCAGGATTTCTTCCATCAACAGTATGTCTCAAAGATGTGACAAAAAACACCCTTGGTTTTTGTGGATCTCCTGGAGGATTTTTGATTCCATTTGGTCAGGCTGGCAAAGGTACAACCTTTGAGGATGTTAGTATTCCATTGCTGAGGAGTCAAGCGACCTTAAAGGCATCTCTTGGGATGGGAGTTGACTGTGGGAAGTGATAGCTTGATTCATGGATGCAACAAAATCATCCAAAATCCATTTGGCATAGTTCCAAGAAATATCGAACAGGACCCACTGAACGGACCCTGAGAAGAATCTAATAGCTCTAGCAACTTACTTGGAGGGTCCGCTGGTAAGGTCCTATTTGGTTTTATATGCAATAGTGGATAATAATTCCTTTTTTGACTTGGTCACTTGGGGTAGATCTCTCAGACCTCTTTCCCTTTTGTTCCTCTGCATCACCATTGGGTGCCATTGCTGAGACATGATAAACACTTACAACAAATATGTTTGGGATCATACAGAAATAATCAAGGACAAAGAATGTGATTTGAGAATCTTTGAGTTCATTTCATTAAAAAGACTTGAGGTAAAGTGGCTAAAGTGAACTTGCCTTTAGCATTCTTAGGGAAACCCTGCCTCAAAACATGTCTTTTTTTCATGTTGGAGTCTGAAAATCCGAATTTGTTCAGGCCGAAGAAGGGCATGCACTGCCATTGCCTGGTGAGGAGACTCCCTGCGGTTGGAACAGAGACATCCTTTTTTGGAACAACTATCTCTCAATCGAGAATGATCACCAAGATCACATTATGAAACATCATATCTACCTATCTATGTTGCCGGCCTTGTCTATGAAACCAACTTATTAAACAAATTTAATTACAAGTAACACACCAAAGCATCACATCCTTCCTCCTTTTTAAGATAGCCAACAAGACTGTACCAAGGAGGTGCAACCTGGCAGTAAAGCAGCAGCAGCTGAAGATGGCCTTTATGGTGAGGCGCGTTTAGCTGTTATGAATTCTTCGAGCTTTGAACATGTCAAGAATTTGTGTTGGAATTGACAAGGCACCATCTATCTATGATGTGCTACGGAATCAGTTCGCAGACATCAATCGGGAGAATAAGAGGTGCTTGGCAGGGCAGCGCAGCGTGTTTTTTTGTCGATGTTTTTGTGGATTCTTTGGAGCACTTGAGCTAAGGAAAGAAATCATTGATATAGACATAGATCGCATGACCTGTGATGCACCGTGAAGGTACGTCACCGTGGCTGACTTTATGCAATTTGTGGAATGGCGGACAAGACGAAGTGGTGGGGTTGGGGAAACACAGCTTCAATGCATTCCGTTTCTTTGTACTGTAGTCAGTGCTTAGTATTTAGCTGCTCCATTTTCCTGTACTTGGCATTTGCAGTATTGTTGTAATTGTGTATTTGATTTGACCACCCAAGTTTGTTACATTTCCAGACCATGGACTTTGTTGGTCATCAGATTGAGCAAAATCTTTGATGGAAGTTTGAGGTTCCAGCTGACTTTGATCGTCTCTTGCAAGAGACGGCAAAACGCAGGGTGCTGAGATTTCGGAGATTTCGGCATGTGATGTCAAAAAAGGCCAGCCACGAAACTCAGAGGATGCAGCCGAAAGCCTCAATTCTGATTGTTTGCCATTGACTGATAGTCGAACTGGTGCCATTTCTTTCTTGTTTTATATACATCTGGCTACTTCGAAGCACAGATTCATGTGATTTGAGTGGCCCAACCCAGAGCAGGTTGTTTTGCGTTGGCTTCAGTTCGTGGGGAGCGTTTGCGGTCAGAGGCACTTGGCAGTGGCTTCGAAATTCACAAAGATGTGCTTGTGCTGCACTGAAAGAATCCTCACAAGCGAGCTGGATACAGAATGGTACAGATATGGTGAATCATTGAATCATGGTGATGTGATATGCAAAGCTCAAAAACTATATACATGAGCATCAATGGCACTGTCAAAAGATGGCATAGTCAACAAAAAATATATAATCCAGCAACAGATATTACATGGCTGTAATCTTGGCGTAGCCAGGATTGGCTTCACTTTGGCCTTTTGTATTCAGCTCCATGGCAACTCAACAGGCACCACCTATGGGGGAAGCTGAGCCTGTTGACGTTGCTGGGGGCGATTGAAAGTTTGGGAACTTCCCAAAGTCCATCCCCACTAGGAGAACGGCATGGGAAGTTGAATTTCATATATACCCAACTGAGATTGCATGACTTCAAAGGCTTTGGCTCAAGCTGGCAAGGTTTGAACCAGCTCGTAGAAGGTGACATTCAGCCGAGATGTCAGGATACCGCCAGCAGGAGCGTGAGATTTCGGGTCATACGGCCCGGGCCCGTCAGCAAGAGGTCAAGGCACCCATTCGTTCAGCCTTGGTGACTGGTGGTCCAAGACGTCGAAACTTGGAGAAGAGTGAGGTCACAAGCTTCATGCGTGAGATTGGACTTCCTCAATATGCCGAGGTCTTGCGTGATCATGGTTTTGAGGATATGGAGACATTGCTTGGGATTGAGGAGGAACATATGAGGGACATTGGGATGCCAGCAGGACATATCGTGAAGTTGAAAAGACATTTGCGAGATGCAGACAAAGTCACCATGAACTCTATGAATGCTATGAACCCTATGAACTCCATGACCCATGTTCAAGTTGCTTCTTTGGCACGACCACTCCAAGCCAAAGGCATTTCGTCCAACTCCAACATGACGGCTGTACAAATCAGTTGGCAACAAGTGAAGCAATTGGGCACAGACGTGGTGGGTGGTCTTTTCTACAAGAAGTTCTTCATGCTGGAGCCTTCGGCAAAAGCCTTGTTCCCAATTTCTATGCGCTTACGCTACAAGGACTGGGACACAGATGAGGAGGAATTGGAGGATCCCTCAAATTCTCCCGCACTTCGCAAGCTATGGGCGAAATTCATCACCGTGGTTGGGAGTGCAGTTGCAGGAATCCAAGATACGGCAAAGTTAGTACCCATGTTACAGCAACTGGGCATGCGCCATGTGGGATATGGCTTGAAGCCAGAATACTTTGATCTTGCAGGCAAGATCCTGATTGAGGTGCTGGCTGAATGGCTAGGTGACAGCTTCACAAAGGAGGTGGAGAATGCATGGGTCATGGTCTCTGGCTTTATGGTAGCAACCATGTATGGTGGTTACATGGCTGCAGCAGCTGAGATTAAGGCCAAAGAGAAGCAGATCTTCGCTTCATCCGCACTCAAGGATTATTCACCTCCAGCCTCAACGGCAGGTACGGATGACTTTGATAGCAAGACTTCACGTCAGGTTACCGAGGAGTTGGAGAATGGCCAGGATCGGTCTGACTTCCAAGTCTTGAGTTTCCGTCCGGAGTTGGGATGTGAGTCTGAGTCGCCAGCGAATTGAGTAGTAGTTTCTTCCAGGACCAAGAAATGTGTAGCAGGTGGGTGGGGTGGAAGCTGGGGGGTAATCCCCATGCTTAACATCAACTGGCCTGCTTCGTTTTCTAGTGGCCCTTTTCAGCAATTGTAGCCTACAGAGATATGGGTATGTCTCCAAACTTTGGGACCCAGAATTTTGGCGACTGAAACAAATCATTTCCACATATTTCTATCCATTTCCAACTTAATTTGGAGAGACACCCATGCACTCCTCCGTTCCGAGTGCGATGAGCGCACAATTGCTATTTGCTGATTTGCGTAGTGTATCGTTTCGAGATGTTCCGAGTCTGCAGGCTGCACAACGTTGCGCCCCCTGCCTACTCTTGTAAAGATCCCAAAAGAGAATTTAAAGACAAACTTTGGATAAAAAGGATGCTTTGCTAGAATGTTTTCTCATAGAATGTTTGCAAGTCTGAGTGTATTGTTGAAGAGGGTTCGTGGATTTGGCTGCTACCTCAAGCTTTCTAGAACACTAGCCGCATTCTGAATCACAAACTTGGAAGGCGCCTACGACGAGAGCTGGCATCTCCGACATGTCAACAGAATTTCTCAAGAATTGGTGGTTTATCTTGTGTGAATCAAGACTTGTGAGTGGCACATGGTACTTGCATGCCCGAAAGTCAACTTGGAATTTGAAACAGATGACTTGCACACAGGATCGACAACCAATACATGCACAATGTTAACTTGTAGGGGTGTATCTATTTCTGTGTGTCGAATACCCCCCTCATTGGGGTCGGCTTCCTTGGAGCCAACCACAGAGATTTGCTTCTCAAGTCGAGGGGATTTGACACCCCTTTTGACACATCAAGTGAAGAGGTGCAACTTCAAACATCAATAAAATGCTGCAGAAGGTGCACATCCTGTATCCCTTGTAGGTCTTGCAAAGACTTTCACAAGGATAATTACTGTTGAAATCGTTGAGATCTTCCAGAACAAGAATATCCTTTATTTTTCAGACGCCAAAAAATCCCTGGTTATATGATCGATGCTTTCGTTGCACCTGGTGATTCTGGCGCTTTTGCCAACTACAGTTGGTGCTGGAACGGGCGATTGTTTCAACCCTTTGTTTCAACCTCATTGGGCAGGAAAGAGTGATATAAGACACTTGGCCAGCGAGCCTACAGTGGAGGGATCTTTGAGGCTATGTCCATTCTGGGCTTGGAAGCCTGCTTGTTGTACAACATCTTTTGAAGAGGAACAGCAAAAGGCATTTGAGCTATGGAAAGAGCACTGGAAGGAAAAGGAGCAAAGATTGGAAGCTTTTCATTCTGAAATGGATGACTTTCGACTTTCACCTTCCTATCAGGATTCCTCACTTTTTCAGAGGGAGCTTTTTGACACAGCTATTCTGAGAGTGAAAAGGATCATTGCAACCTATGGATTGTGCTTCGACACGCTTCTGGAATATGTTGCAGGTATGCTTTGCTTCCCATGTCAACCTCACTGGCATCATCAAGTCTTGCTTTCAGATGATCATGTTCTTAGACTAAAGATTTCTGAATATTCCAATGATGTGCTTTGGGACAACTGCCGTCCACTAGCAGAAGCTGCCAAAGAGTTTGATCATCGTGTCCAAGATTCACTTTTGGCAAAGAAGTTGAAGCATGTCTTCGTAGATTTTCGCATGTTCTATGATCGCATTCGTGTCTCAGAGTACATGGAGCAGATTGGACGGGAAATCATGCGTGGCCCCAATGAGTTGCAGATCAAGACAAGGCACCAAGAAACTTTGCATTATCACGGCTCCTTTGAATCAGGTGTGTCATCACGTTTGTTGAGCATCAATGGAACAGTTCAAGCCCGCCACAATGCTACCAATGCCACAGAGCTTGATGCACAAAGATATGCTGAAGAACAGTTTGGTCTTCTAAATCCAATTCTGGATGGACAAAGATCTGGCTTTTCCTACCGAGTTTTTCCAGAGGGCTCGGCTCGAGATGCCAATGAGCTCAATGCTATGATAGCTCTCCTGGCAGTCATGAGTTGGTTCTCACATATTGCCATATTGCCATGTGAGTTGTAGTTCTTGGCAGGTCCAAAGTTTGACTTGCCATTGGATCATCATTCAAGTGTCCGAAATATCATGAAACATCGACTAGGTGACTAAAAGGTGTTTGGATTATTAGTGAAAACACCGAAGTTTTTCGTGAATACCATCTGTGAGTCATCAGAGTTTATATTTATCATGAGAACTTGGGTGTGTTGAATGGATGAGTGGAAATCATATTGTCTCAATTTGCCAGGCGAAGAATCCGCAATTTCTCAAACAGGCCGTTTGACCTTTTGAAGCTCAGCTGGATCAATGGATCCATGTCACTGACCTGAACTAACAGGTCCTACATGCATTTGAAACGGCTGATGTTCGAGGTGGGATTCAAGATGGATCTATGATACGAAGTAGTTGGTACTTTTACTCAGTCGTTTCGGAGTTCGGGTTAGTTTCGCCGCATGTGCAATTGAAGTAGCAATTCTTGTGTCTTGTCGATTGATCAGGTACTGTTCTTTTGTCCGAGATCTGCTGTTAAGAAAAGCACTTCAAATCCCAACAATTTTTGTATGATGCCTTGTGTTCCCTCAAGATAAGAGACTGATCTCGTTTTTTCCCTGTTTGGATAGAGCATAGACACATAAGTCGTTGTGTTTTCACAGAATTCTCGTGCAAGGTGTTGGTCGCTTACATCTCAACGATATCAAGGTACTTGTCAAATTCGTTTCACCCAGCTTCTGGTACAGCTCCACGGAAATGACTAGCATCTGGATGTAATCATATCTTTTCTGGATGATGTCTTCTTGTATCGACCCTTTTGAGAGCATGTATATCTGTATCATATAGATTCATATAGATTCTAAGGTTTTTATCTCACGTTGTATGTCGAAAAGTATCGTCTTTTGGACAAACAACTTTTTTCAGGCGAGCTTCGCGACGTGTCAAGAGCTGATCGAACAGGTGAGTTGCGGGTCGGGACAAATCTTTGGCCGCTGGGCGGCCTTCCATGAGGGCGTCAGGGATGAATGCAAGGTCAATTGTTGGATGTGGCTATTCTTACAAAACTTCTGTACAAAGGGAGATAGAGTTTTAGTTTTGATAGTGAAACAATATAAAAGAGATAAACAACTTGGAATACATCCAGCCAGTTGTATGCATTACACACAGCACGATCAGGTAGAGCTGGCGGCAAAGAACCCCAGCCAAAGTCAGGAGTTGCTTTTACCCTGAAAGATGTAGGTGGACGGTACCTTGGAAAAATCATCGACATGAAATGACATGGGATTGGTACGGAATGGTAGATCAAACATGTGAAAGACATGGCATTGTCCACGAAAATGTTCATTTGCGGATAGCTGAATATCAACATCAATCTACTATCCTGGCGACTGGCAAAATACCTGAGATGATGAAAAGTGAGGAGCTCAGCTACTATGATTTTGTTGCATATTGTCGTGACCTCAGTATGCCAAGGTTCCATTTATTCACTTGACAAAACTCCTTATGCTTGAGCTTTTAGTGTCTCATGCTGTCGGCTTCTTTCGTGGTAATGGTTAAAGTGTGAATGTTCCTCTATAGAGTAGATGGAGCCCTTTGAAGGATTTGTTTGTGTGTGTAATTTGTTGAAATTCCAGCCATTTCACATCCGTTCATTTGCGGACCCCCATGGTTATGAAGGAGCCATGCCACTCTCAAAGAACCCACAGTTGTCGCTTGAATCAATCTGTCCAGAAATTTCAGCGATGATCAAGGAAGCACAGAAATTCTGCTAGTTGCGATCATTTGAATTTGCCTTGAACCCTGTGGCAGCCACTCAGGCTTGGGTTATCGCCGGTCAACAGTAAAGCTGAACTGGTATTCACCCAAGAGATAAAAGTTTGATGGGTCAAGGTGATGGTAGGTGAACGTCAAGATTTGTCCACAACCATGATGTATTGGAGTCCCATCCAATACGTGGTTTTTTGCCATTAACAGTTAAGGTACGATGTCTCTCGGGGTTATGCAAAATGGGTGCCTGGTACATTGCTTGGACATGACCTTGAAGGCGGGGGAGCATTCCAACTTGAAGCAAACACAGCTTTGGCTCCTTCTCGAAACGTTCGTGGCAGGCATTTGGCACACCGGAGTAGTAGCCTTTGGCCGAGAGTACTGGTTTGGTGGGAAGGTGGGAGGAACACAAACGTTGAGATTTGAACTGGGATACCGGGATAACCTTGGATGTTTTTTTTTCCATCCTGATAAAATATTCATTGACATCATAAGATTCTCTCATATCATCAATTAACATCGAAACTGCGATGGAACAAAAATTAGACATCCCGATATCCCGCAAGAAAGCCTGAACGAGAGTCAATCGGAAATTCAATCCATGCACATGCACATGGCATGCAAAAAAAATACTAAAATTCTCATTTGGAACGGGGGGGTGAGTTTCCTAATTTTTACACCTTGAGACTTTATTTATTTCACTATCAATGGGAAACCAACCTGTGCTAAAAAAAAACGTGGGATTCATCCATGGAAAATATCAGTTGAATCATCCCAATGTACCCGGAGGTCTTGGCGTCGGAACCTGGAAAGGCACCTTTTGCTGGACCGATTCGTATGGTACCAAGTGGTACCAGTTTTGCATTTTTTGGTTGAAACAGAGAAAACATATATACATATAATATATATATATATACATATTTGTATGCCTAAAAACCACAGATGTTTCTTGAACTTTTTGTATGTTTTTGTTTTGTTGAATGATTTTCTAGCATTTTAAGAGCAGTACTATTACATTTTTTATATACCTGAATTCGACTACTCATCATTCTCAAAGGTTCCAACTTGATCGATGGAGGTGTCATGCTTCTGCCCAGGTTGTACTGAACTTGGTACAACCCTACATACCAGAGAAGAGCTGGAAGATTGGTTGCGCTTCGATGTGGTCTCCAGGTGAGATGTCCAGGTGTGCTGCAAAAAAAACATTCAACACTTTCAACTCGAATTGCTTGAGGTATACCAGAGACACATACGATGTCCTCATGCACAATTGTCACAGCCTCAGGAAATCACAGCACCAAGGTAATCACTTCTCACCAAGGCATGCACTTCTTCTTGATTCCCACCAAGGTAATCACTTCTCTGATGAGGTTGCGGCCTTTCTCATTGAGGTGAAAGCAATGGTTGGGATCGGGTGCTTGTGGCACAAGTCAGACTTTCAAACGCTTATAACTTGGCCTTGAGGCTGAAATCTATATACAAATGATTATGAATGTCTATGATTTGTAGTATCAAAATGAGGGAAACCACACGGACCCCGGCAAAATCTACAGGAAATCACGGATTCTCACACCAAACCACCATGGATTTGCCTGATGTAAAGGACTGCCACATCCCGGATGAAGCTCGGAGACAGCCAGAGGCCGATGGGAAGACATTGTTGGTTTTCACCCGAGCCATACCCCCTGGAAGTTTAACATAGCCCCTGAAAATAGGCCATTCCAAAAAGGAAAGGATCGTCTTCCAAGCATCATTTTTCTGGGGGGTTATGTTAAACTTCGGGGGTGTATTGCCAATTTTTGTTGTAAAAAATCAGAATCATTTCGAGTGGTAGGCTCTGATGGGTACATCGACTATCAATATGGTCCGTCCGTGCGGGGCTTAGTTTCTTTACTGACCGATTTTGAGCCACATTACTAGGTGGACCAACACGGTGCGATCGACATGACCGGTGGTTTCAAATATTTTTTATTTTCACCCCTACTTGGGGAAGATTCCCATTTTGACGAATATTTTTCAACTGGGTTGAAACCACCAACCAGATTAGGATTGGGATCAATGCCAGACCTGATCAGCCCCCAGAAACTGCAGGATACTCAATCGATGGCTTGGTGGCTTTGAGGCCATGGATTTATTGGATTTCTTAGTCACCTCAAGGGTCGGTTTGGTTGCTGAGTCAGCGTAGCGGATTGTTTCAAAGGGTTAAACCTTGATCTGTCAAGGTTTGCTCATTCTTAGATATCATCCGGTTTGTCTTGATCCCCCCACGCATCAAAATGGCGCCTATGGCAACTAGACAAGACTTCTACAAGTATGTGTGTAAATATATGCACAGCCAAATTAGATAGTGGTGATTTTGTTTGGTGCATTTTTTTTTGCAAAGACAACTCACCATAAGACGACATCCTGTTTTTTTCCGCAGGGTCGAGGCGACAGCGCTGAGATCGATGATTTGACAGAGGAGTGGCGTGCCCGACTTTGGCCAGGCTTGAGCACTAGCCCTACAGGCATATTACATTTACATGGGACTTAATCATAAAATAATCATCCTTAGATAATATCTAAAGATTTTGCTGATATTGAAACATATATAATCACATCACATATCATTTTTATTGATGTTCACTGTTTGGGAATTTGTTTTTGTTACGTTTGAAATGAACGGTGTCTCATTTTTACCGGGTCTTTCACAAGGCGACTTGTGCCTCTATGACCAGACCTCTGCTGGTGCCCAGAAGCTTAAATTGGCACAGGCTGGGCTTTGGAACAGGTGGGTTGGAGTCTCAACAGTGATAGAAGACAACTTGTGGATTGCAATTTTTTCGAAAAAGTAGTCAGTGTCCGATATCTTTTATTTTAACCCCTTGCAATTGGATCTTAGAGCGATGCTTTTTTATTTGCAGGTTTTACGTGGTGATAAGTGACACCCTGTTGGAATCCAAATCTCTAACGCCCAGAGGTGTCCAACGTGGATGTCTTCAATTGCCTTTGCGACATCAGTTTCTTTGATTCTGAAGGTGATCTCAGTAGCAATGTGATTGAAGGTGTTGGATGGTTAAAAACGGAAGTCACAAGAGACAAGTAGATGTGTTGATGCTTAAATCTCTGGGCATCTCCATGTCACTCTCAGATATTTGCGTATTATACATGTTGTTACCAGTGTTGTTACCTTGCTTTTCATGTCAAGAACTCTAGAACATGATATATCTGCAATGATGTCACAGATTCTTGCTAATGTTGATGTGCTATTTTATGATACTGAATAGTCTTTTGTGTCAAACATGTCTTTTATTGGACAGATCGGTCAGCTGGTATCATTTTCACATAGGCTTCGATGCTACACTGTCAAGGTGAAGATGATATTGTGAAGAGCGTGCGAGCCGTTGGAGCGTTCAGTTGCCTGACAGGCAATTGACATGTGGGATTCGTTACGAATGCGGTATCATGTCAGTCATATCCTCAAACATAATCAAATAACATGTTGAGAACACGGACCCTTTTCTTAGACAGCGGCATGGAGGAAGAGTGGAGCTTCAGCTGTAAAAACTTCTTTCTCTTTCATTTTCGTACCAAGGTGTGCAGCGATTTCCACATTTGAACAGTTCCTGGGACTGGCATTTGGTGAAGAAGACAGTGAGATTCTCAGAACTATGTGCAGCTCCGGAATGGAGCACTCGGCGAGCTATTGAACAGAAGGTGTTAGTAAGCACGTGAGACCTTCCTGTGCGCTGACACATTTGTTTTGGGGGTGCTGGTTGGCTGCTTGCCAGTAGTGCACCAGGTGAATAGATTTCAGTGATGTGTCAGTCATCATATCCCATGTCTCTAATTAGAGAACTGGTTTTCTGGATACCTACAATCCAGCTGGAAATACGGTTTAGCAACATAGGTGCCTCTTTCTTCTCTACGACCTCACGAGAGTGTTGGTCTGGGTGCTCAGAAAGTTAGGAAACAGCTACCAAACGGTTCCGAAACTTCATCTTGGAGCAATTTTTTTCCTAGAAACCAACGGGTGTCACCCTGAGGCTCTCTTGGAAGCAGCCGTGGTGTTGGACTTGGGAAACAACTCAGAAATGGTTACCATCCACCGATGGTTGATGCTGCTTCAGGTCGAGGTGCCTTACTTCGACCCGGCCTCAGGACGGGGTGAGCAGCCGACCTGGCTGCGTGGCGGGGGGTTGAGGGGGGGGCTCCGATAGGATACCACAGATTTCCACGGAAAAAAACGCAGGAAGATTGATCCTGGCATTCAGAACATCCTGAAGAGAAAGGCAGTGGTCTATGCCCATTGCTCACAGGGTCACAGCATGCAACCATCAGATCGACAGTGGTCTTTGGTAGCTGAGCTGCATTTTGTTCGGTCTTCACAATGGTAGTGTGATTTCAAAGCTTTATACCCTTGCCACTTAGTGCAAGGGAAAGTCACACAACTGAAAGTTTATTTCTGCAAAAAAAGACAAAACCATCAAACTTGGGAAAACCACCTTGAAGTTTGTTTTTTTCTCAAAAAATCTTAAAATTGCTCAGATTTGAAGATTTAAGGCATCATTGCTTCGCTCCAAGCTTTCTGTTTGTGGTATTTGTTCCAAAGAGTTGGTGGATCGAAAACTGGAGGCCGGAAGTCTGGAAGAGTTGTGAAAAAGAACGCGCATCACACAATTTATGTGGTATATCTTTATTTGCAAATTTGATAGGCTAAAGTTTGGACAACTTAGCATCTGTATATTATACGTAATTCAAATATTCTTCAACTGACCAAACAAAACAAGGAAGGAAACGTAGAGTTTGTTTATGTTTCTGGGTGAATTTCAGCAACACCCGTCGCAGCTGGATCTTTTTTCCCCCGCCACAGTGCGCTGCATGTGGCTTCTATCTATGCAGTGCTTGCGACCGCAAGGGACTTTTCAGAGGCGGCCTTGTCGAGTCCAGACACCAACGGAGTCGCGACAAAACATGGGGAACTTCATGTCGCAAATGGAAGGCTACTACTCGTTGGGCTCCATTGCAGCACCTACCGCAAGGCCTTGGCTAGAAATAAGCTTTTTGACCTTGACAAGATAGATATACATCCTTGCTGATCTTCTTTATGTGCAGGACATACATGATGATTAATGTATATGCAATATGTACATGCAAGGATTAGTTTTGTACAAAAGATGAACACTGCAATGCCCAAAGCCGAAGCGTATTTTTCAATGATCCTCAATAAGAGAGCATCGATAATTTTCGGTGATTGATGCCTCTTCCAACAAAAAACCCATGGAGATTCTTGAGATTGAAACCAAAACCATTTTTTTGGGATTCTTTTGGGGATTCTTTTGTATCACTACACCATGTCGTTGGATCATTTCGTTTCGGAGGCAGCTACTACAAGAGCCAAGTTGGATTGCTTACAAGGCACCGTTGGATGGCACCGAATTTACACTTTACACCCATTTGGGCTCCTAGAGGTTGATAGCTGTTTCACAGGCACAACGATATTTGGCAGCAGCTGGCAAGCCCGGTGGACCGTTCGGAACCTTAGGAAATTTATGGAAATTTGCCATTCCCTTGCTGTTTTGAACAATTTCATGTGTAGATTTTGGGTTTGTCATGTTTTTTTGTTTTTTGGTGTAATATATTATAGTTATATTATATATACACACTATATGATATCATATGTATATACATATAATATACGTACACATATACACATATACACACATTTGGCGGAATGATGATGGCGACGTTCTCACCCTCACCCAACAAAATAGTTTGACAACGTATCCTTCAAAAACTGACCTCATTTCAGGAAAATGCAGTGATACTTGTGGTAGAATAAGTTGAGAAGAAGCAATGTTGTAAATGTAGAGGGCAGAAGGTGCTGGAAATTTTCAAGGGAGATAATGCCGCTTGTAACGGTGGCCATTTTAATTAAAAGAGGGAGGTTAACCCAGAAAAAGTTAGGGAGTTGTCGGAAGTAGTGTGGAGAACAGGAAGAAAAGACATAAATCGAGGTGGCGGGGGAGATATGGGGGCGAGTGGGAAGGAGAAGTTGAACTGACCATGCCTTACTACGATAGAATACATAGAGATTTTGCGATGCAAAATGTCAACACTACGCAATTCATGCACATATCTATGCATGAGACATCATATTTTCATGTATGACTTTTTCTTTTTTGTTTAGTCTTAGAACCTTTCTTTGCCATCAGGAAGCTTGTTTATTCTTCTTGGCACGACTCGAAATCGCTTTGAAAGTACTCTGAGGCTGAACTTGGACGTTTGGCAGGGGAAGCTTGCAGTGAGGTGCCTCACAACCATCAAACTGCCACGTTTGAAGCACAGCTCGAGCTGAGCCCTTTATCCTGTACAATCGATGCTTGGAGGCTGTATGGAGATTTGGGCCAAGATCTGCCATGCAAGGCACAGGTTTTCTTTTGGGAAGTTTGGGCGGCAAAACTGAACTCCATTAGACTGTTGACATGAACATTTGCATATCTCTTTCTCATGGAGATCAGCATTTTGTTGCACTCATTTGTTACTATGTCACTTTGATTTGTGCCCCCCGAACGAGGAAGAACTCGTTCGTCAATTCCGACAGCATTCTGACTCTGGCGATGGGTTGCTACTCTCAGCGAATTGGGGCATTTTGTTTGTGCTGGTTGGGCTTGTGGCTCCGTGAGACTGAGGTCAACTCTGAACTTGACTGAGGATCAATTCAAAGCTCTTCTGACTCTTGGCACAAAGAAAAAAGGTTAAGATATTCATAGTTCTTCATATCACTCGAAAATATATTTAGGAAACAAATTCTTGGAAGGGAACCAAAACAAAAAATCAGCTGGAAATCATAGCTGTGTTTTTTCTTGTTAAAGTTTGTTACATTTCATGTTTCCCTGGATACCAAGGAGCGAAATGTTGGCAGTGCACAGTTTCATGTATCACCTTTGAGGAGTTGCCTGTGTGGTAAACACCCTCAGCCGAAATACCAAAAGAAATGTGGGTTGCTCCAACCTGTTAGTTTGTTTAGGTTGAGATGATCGTTTTTTTTTGTTTTGATAAATGACACTATATCCTAATCTCCATTGACTTTTGTTGATGGTTGTACCAGATGACTTGTTCAATGATGATACAGATGTTTTATGATTCTTGTGGTTACCGATGGACTTCTTGTAGATTTTGGAACACTTTGACCACTCGTTCAGAGATAGGTGCTTGTTTCAAACGTTTCATGGTCGAAAGAATGTCACACAGTCTGGACGACTGAAGAGGTTTTCAGCTTCCACTGGTGGCTGATCCAGGTTCAATTTAAAGCAACCAGAAGGATGTCGGAAAGTTTAGTTGTTGATGCATATCTTGAGGTCTGTAGGTCTGTTTTTTAGTTGTTTTTGCTCTTGTTCAATGTTTTTTACCTTCTGGTCTGTACTCTCTTGGAGTTTGAGATTTCCGAGATTTGTCTGGAGCCAAATTGCACGAAAAGAGATGTCGATGGCACTTGATTCTCAGATGCAGTCCAGACACCCACTTCTCTTGGTTTACAGGTGTTTGACTACTTGGTAGCTTTGACCTTCATTTCATCAACTCTATCATCCCTGGTTAAGATACAAACTTGGCATTTGGAGTTCAGTTATTCATATATATATATATATTCATATATATATATACATATATATTTACACAATGATACATACAAACATATCCAAAAACTGAATCGACACGTGCATTTTTTGCCGCATTTTGCTCAGCCATATTCTCGTAGTGGCTAAGCTTCAGCTCTGGAGTCAGCCAGAGCCAGGTGGGCTGAAGGATCATTGGGCGTGATGTTAAAACCCAGGTTTTTCTTTTGGGTCCAAGAAAGCACCGTTTTTGGACCTTTTTTTGTTCAAAATCCCAAACATTGGGCAAACGCCACTCCGGATGATGTTTACTGCGCAGAGAAACTTTCCAATGAGAATCGGTGAGAATCAGGGAATAGCAATCTGTTAACACCAATCAATCTCCAAGTCTGCAATATATGTATATGAATATAATGTGCCTTGTTACGACATTCTTGCTGAAGGCCATGCCTACACCACACTTGCACCTGAGAAGTTCAAAGGTGCGGGATGGGTGCTGCGATCTTTTCCAGATTTCTTGCACGCTTCGCCATTATTGCATGCATGGCAGTGAGAGAACCGACCCATCGGGGCCGTTTGTGAATCTGTCGTGTTTAGGAGGCATTGTCGACCATCCAACGGCGACCTTCAGTGCTTCGCAGGCTGCTGTGTTGCAGAAAAACATGCACTGAACCAAAGACAGAGAGACAGCATGGGTGTTGAAATGAGTTGAACTTAGTGACTTAGTGTCATTTAGAGTCCTCCCGCCCCGATTTGGTCAAACCGGGTTTGCAGATTCACTTTGGACGAGCATGCTAGGCTACTCTATGGCAGTGTTGTGGCAGTGGTGCTGACAGCAGGTTTGAACGTTTTCCTGTCCAAAATTGCCTCATCAGCTTGGCAAGCATCTGGTATATAACCATTTGATGGCATGGCAAGGGATCCCTGTTTCAGAAACTGCGAGATTTGGGGTGAATCTCTACTTGCCCACAGGCAGCATACATTTGGGACGGCATTTTGAGGCTTCGGCCAATGTAGGACCGGGGTATTTTTGATGCACCCATCGCCACTTGATGCTTCAAATTCAAGCGAACGTTGATACAATTTGTGCCATTACTAGCATCTTGTTTTATGTGTAGGTTAGCATCCAGACCTGAGTAGGTAGTTGCGTTGTTCCATTTTAATCCATTTAGGAGCTTGCTTTTGATGGGTGAACTAGCAACAGGGAAGGCCACGTGTGAAATCAACGATGTATTTCTTTCAGGAGCCGACTCAGCAGAGGTTCCTAGCCACAGCTGTGGGAACTTGTTGTGCACTTGTGCTATAGCTGTCATGAAATTATAATGAATCATATGTATATATATTTATATGAACCATATCAAACCCATCTTGGATTGAATCAACAGCCTCATTTTAAACTAGCGGTTTTCAGCTATTCATGACTTGAGGTTGGCCCATTGCAAGTTCGTATTGGGTTTGTATGATTGAAATGTTAAAAGAGAGGCTCCAGGCATACAGCTATCATTTTGAGAACAAACCTTCCCTTTTGAGGCTGACACACCTGACACTGCAGTCACAACACATCAGCTTAGGACGACCAGGGGGGATTGATGAGATGGTAGAATATCATTGGCATCATGGTGGTTTCAACCCATTTGAAAAATATTAAAGTTAAATCAAATTGGATCATTTCCCCACTTTTAGGTAGAGAAGAAAATAAAATATCTTTGAGTTGCCACCACCTAGATAGCAGCTGTATCCCAGGTTTTGATAGGACTTCATACACCATTTCTCAACGTGAGGAGCTTTGAACGAAACCCAAAAATGCTGGCAGGACTCAGGTGGCAGGACCATTGCGTGATTGGTGGAAGCCCTGTGCACTAGTGGGTGGCACCTGTGCCTTTGATGCAGTGATTGGAGATACCGAAAAAACCGATCAGTTGCCAATCAGTCAGTCATCAGTCAGTCATCATCAAGATCATCAACAGCATCACCAAGATGATCAAGATTATTCAACAGCATCAACAGCATCATCATCATCATCATCATCATCATCATCATCATCATCATCATCATCATCATCATCATCATCAAGATCATCATCATGATCATCATCCTCATCACCATCACATCATCATCATC
>DF240479.1:33883-56325 GCA_000507305.1 Breviolum minutum Mf 1.05b.01 | reverse complement strand
CATCATCATCATCATCATCATCATCATCATCATCATCATCATCATCATCATCATCATCCTCATCACCATCATCATCATCATCACCATCATCCTCATCCTCATCATCATCATCATCATCATCCTCATCCTCATCGTCATCATCATCATCAAGATCATCACCACCATCAAGATCATCATGAACATGATCATCATCATCATTATCATCATCATCATGAACATGATGATGATCATCATCATCATCATCAAGATCATCAAGATCATCATCATCATCATCATCATCATCATCATCATCATCATCATCATCATCATCATCAAGATCATTATCATCATCATCATCATCATCATCATCCTCATCATCACCATCATCCTCATCATCATCATCATCATCATCAAGATCATCACCATCATCAAGATCATCACCATCATCAAGATCATCATCAACATGATCATCATCATCATCATCATCAACATGATCAAGATCATCCTCCTCCTCCTCCTCCTCATCATCATCATCATCATCATCATCATCATCAAGATCATTCAACATGCAACACGCATTTTTTTGACCACGCGGAGTATCAAAGGACAACGTTTGGTGGGTACACCATGTTGCCAAGGTCGGTGCGTGGGCACCTTGGTCACTTCCTCAAGGGTTTGACGTGTTTGAAGATTGAATTACAAGATGACATGTCCCAAAAACCAACATAGCCCCTGAAAATAGGCCATCCCAAGTATTCCAAGCATCAAGGGTTAGTTTCAGGATTGCAAGATTTTCATTGAACACTGTATGCAGTAATGTTTGATTGTCTCATTTTTGACCATCCCTATCCTTGAAGATATCAGCATCTTGCTGGATTTCCATGATTTTTGCGAACCGTCAACCTTTACCAACCTTTCCTGTTTAAGGCTGCCTTTAAAAACCCTCAGGTTTTTAGCACAATCCTTGGAGATGCAGTGCGGGAGATCAACTCGGATGGGGAGGCAGGAAACAACTGAGCAAGGAAAAAAGAACCTGGCTGGTTGGGTTATATAGGGAATTCTACAACCCAGTTTTATAAGGATTATGTATGAATCATAATAAACCATTCTCAGTGATCCCTATATAGGGATTAATATATAATGAACTAAGTGATCCTGTTGATGGAAGAAATCCTACACCACTTTGGATATATATATACCTTGTAAAAAAGTGGGATAAACTACCTATCTAAACTGGTGCAGGATCCATCAACAGTCCCTATTTAACCAAGCAGGATTGAATGGAATGCCACAAGGGGTTGGATGATCCTTGCTGAACTGTTGCATGGCATGACCTGGCTGGAGCCAGGTTTCCTGCACGGCTGAGGCGAGTTGAGAAAAATTATTGCAGGTTGCCGTTGTTGATGGAAGAAATCAAGGTTATTTAAGAGATGGAAGAAGGTGAAAATGTATATATAATATTTATATATATATATATTATATATATATATCACATATAAGTCTATGATTTATATAGGATCATCATTCCTCACCACAGCCATATTTTCCAAATCATTCCAATTTGGACCCTATACTAAACTCACATTTGCAAACCAGGCTCTTGGTGCACCATCCAGCCGCAATTTGAAGATGTGCTGGTGCCAGGTGCCTGGAAACTACATGTAAGTTAACCCCCCCTGGGGAAATGAACGCGTTTTTCCTCAAAAAAGGGATGATTTCAAAAGGAAATTTCAGATTTCATCTTCCAACCGTTGATTTTCAAAAAAAGTATATGTGATTTTTCATGGGAGCAATTTGATGCTATGTGTATATTTACATTTGTTGCTTCCAATCGTTTTCGACGTTTCTACCAACGCTCCCCCCTCAAAAAAACAACGTCTGAAACCGCGATTCGCCCATTCGCAGGAAGGGCTGGAATGGGACAACGATGTGCGCAAAGGATTAGCTTCTCTTGCAGCTAAGCCGCAAGTGGCTGAATTTGTGGTTGCTGGAATACGGAGATTGACCCACAATTGAAGCCACATTTAGATATTTGTGGTTACTGGAACCCACAATTTGTGGAGATTGAATATTGATGAATATTGTCATTATGGCTTCATAGTTTGGAGACATCCCTCCGTGGAATCCATGTCCCAAAAAGCACTAAAGGGATACAGAGACCACAACTACAAGACCACCACAAACCTTGCCACCTTTCTCAACTGTCAGGTGCGACAGGGCTTAACACCTCGGGTGGAGATTGCCTCGGATGAGGAGAGGAAAAGGGATGGATTTCAGTCAATGAAGTTGAGATGGGTTAACCCAAAGAGCCACAGAAATCTCACCCAAAACTGTTTGGATCACATTTTGGTGAAGACTTTTTTGGTCATTTTGATTCGATATTGTTTGATTTTCAGTCGACTCGGTAGACTCAACTGTGCTTCCAGTCCTCGGGGCCCGAGTGCGATGCTGCTAGCGATGGTCTTTGGTACGGCTGCGTATGGATCTTACGAAAGCAGTAGAAAGATGGTACATTGTGTATATCCACAAGGGCATAGCAAAGATTTCTTGCATTATCTTGCATGATATTAGATTTTGATGTTTTTTTTTGCAACTGTAAATACCATCAGAGACCATTTTCGCGTATTGGAACGGGTTTTACAACCACGCGTTGCAACGGTAGCACCATCGTGAGGTTGTGATGAGCCGTCGGTGGGACACCACTGTCATCCCACAGGCTCAGAACTTGGCGCGGCAATGAGTTATGGGAAATGTCATGAATGCAATCCTAGGTGGTGGCAAGTGGCAACTCAAAGATTTTTTGGAGTTTTCACCCCCGAAAATTGGGGTTTCATGATCCAAATTGATCCAGATTGAGGTTTGGAAATCTAAATTTTTGATGGGAAATGGACTTTCCAATTGATGGGATTCCCATTATATGGGAAACCCTTGATTTTTTTGATGAACCATAGGGCTTTCCTCAAAGGTTGGGAAATGTCATTGGGTTCAAAATTGATGGGAAATTGTTAATTTTTGACCAGATTTTTATTGCATTTGCAGGTCATGGCCAGGACAGCACCTGCGGAAGAGCAACTGGACATGGCTTTGAGAAAGTTAGATGCATGCCACCGTCTGGGACCCCAGAAGGTGACCCGTCAGTAGCGATTTAACAACAAGTTTGAATAGTACAAGATGGGCCCTGGATCCAGTTATAAGTAGGGTTATAACTCCACTTATAGGGGTTATAATCCCATTTCCCCATGTATAAGGCCATCTATACAGGTTATAACCCCATTTATAATGACTACTAGGCTGCCCACGTTGTAGGGGATAAAGCTTTTCATGAATCAAACCAACGTCACATCCCAAGGCCTTTCACCCGGAGCATCCTTGCGAGTGTTGGGTGTGCGAAGTGGTCAGGCCACAGATGTTGGGGCACCTCAGACTTGGGCACCTCGATTGTTGATGGCAAGAACTCGTCAAATTTCCAATGGATTTGAGGTATCATCAAACCTCACAGCCGACTCACATTTTTGTTGTGTTTTTGATTTGCAGATTTTTGAATGTCATTGTGTAGATTCGCATTTTTTTGGATGGCTTGGCAATTATCCCACATTGCCAAAAGGCGCCAGCCTTGCCTGTGCACAATTCGCGGGTGTGCTCGGTGGTCTACAAGCCGACGGAAGGTCGGGGGGCATCCATGTCAAACATGAAGAATCAAATGAAGGAAATCCATCCTGAAATTTGACAAGCTAATTGCTGTACAGTTCTGCCAATCCTGAAACTGTCAAGACGTGAAAATGGGGCGGTCTTAGCAGCCAAGAGAGACAAATTTGGATTTGGATGAATTGGGCAGGATACTGTTGATGGCTGAAATCCTGCACCACCTGGGACCTGGAATGTATGAAACCCTATAGACAATGGGATAAACTACCTGTCAACTGGTGCAGGATTTCAGCCATCACCAGTATGAAAGAATCAACGTTTTTTTGTACAAAGCTCGAAAGGTGTGACCTGGACTGCTCACACACCAGTTCTTCACTGTGCTGGCCTCAGTGGTACAACATCTTCCAAGAAGATGCAGCCTGGCTATGGAAGTCTGCATCATTGAAATGTTGATGTCAGTATGAAGCAGATCAGTTCACATTTTTATATACACTTAGACTTTCTAGCTGGTGCCTGCGAGAAGATATGACTCTGTAAATCTTTACAAGCTACGGCCAAGACATAGCATTTTTTCGATGACTTGAGGTGCTACAGAGCCTGGAACTTGCACCACGACCCCTTGTGAGGATACCAAGCTTCCTTTCCAGCGTCTTTTTCACGCTACGCGAATCGCGTGTAACTTGCTGATGTTGCACTTTTTACAATGCAGGTGAGTGCCGAAAGTCATCGGCCCTGGCCTAAGGGGCTGGCTGTACATGTGCATATTGGGATCTTTTTCTGTGATGAAGAATGATCTTACCTTTTCTTCCCCTGGATATTTGCATGCGTAGTTGCAATTTCCACTGACTCAAACTTGGGGGTCCCCAAATCACTCGGGTGATTTGTTGAGTTTGGGAGAAACGGCCAGGATAAGAAGCTGGAGCTCAAAACTCCTCAGGTTGGATCCTTAAAGACATGGTCAGTGAGTCAGTGGTCATTTTACCTCACCTTGGCACGCACATCATCGCCAGGGCCGTAGGTGCTGGGCTTGCTCTGAAAGTGGCAAAGAGTACACGTTCAGGGTGGAGATCTTAGTTAGGTAGAGTCTGTTTGAGAAGTAAGCTATGAGTCTGCGTCTTTGTAAAGCCAACACTGCGTTGATTGTGAAATGTAAAAACGGAGAACTCTGAGTAGGGAAGAAAATGAAAGAACATTCTGTCCTTTCTTTCAGCAAGATGTAGGACCATTTATTTGCCCTTGACACGACATGCTTTGTCCCGTGTTGATGTCAATCGAAAAAGTCATTTCATATTCCCCAAAACTTGACCATCATACAATCATACGGTTCCTTTTCATGGCAGAACTGATATCTCGAAAACACTACAAGGTGAACGCGCTGGCAGAACACATGGAGGGGCAATCAGTGTCATGGTGGCCACCGTGGCTTCTGGCTTGATTTGCCTTGATCCCACATACCAGTGATGCCTTGTCAGTGTTCAGTTGTATTTCATTATAAACCATTGGAAAAAACACTGGTGCCGTTGTTGTTATAGTCATTGTCGTCATCGTCGTTCGCCCTTTTTAACTGTTTGTCTCACAAGTAGAATTCTTGGATGAAGCAGCTTGTGCCAGGTATGGAATCAACAGCCCACCCATCCTGTGGATCTTCATGGACTGGGCTGGGTACGGAGCAACCATTCTTGTCAGGAAGACCTACATGGGTATGCCGCAGAATATGAATCATTTCCAGGGGATTTTTGTTTGGCCCCTCATTTTAAGACACATCCACACATGGGAATAGTAGACAAAGCCAAGCCTCGAGAAGCACAACACACAGAACGGACTTGTTGCCGAAAAGACACATCTATAATATATATATATATATATATACATACACGAAGAAAGAAGGTATATCATATTTAATTGTAGGTATATCACATATGAAGAAAGTCTTTGACGTCTTTTGAAGGGCAAGTTGTTGGAACTCTTGTCTTATTTTACCTGTGATTTTTGGAGTTCTCACGGACCTCTGCAGGATTTCTGGGCAGTTGTGGAAGGTTGCCCTGTGATTGCGGGCTACATGTTCCTCTTTTTCTGCTGTTTGTTGATCCGCAAATCGGAGGACTGGGGTGAACACCCTTCCATATCCATGAAGTCCACAGTCTGAAAATTTGTCAAATACTGCGAATCCTTCTTGTATTCTATACATGGACGTCTTCTTGGAAATGCATGGAAGGTCAAAAATCAATCCATGTACATATTAAGAGTCCTTTTTCCGGCACCTCTACGAAGAGATGCCGTTGGTCGTTGAATCATTCCACCATTCCCATTGGTTGGTTGGTTGGGAGCACCGGAGGAACTCAGTGGTGGCTTGATTCCATGGACTCGCTGTGTGCCAATCTTTGGCCCAGCATTAAAGCGTGGCGAGGCGCCCTTGAGAGAAACGACAGTTGGGCCGGACCCCTCTTTAAAAGGAAATGAATCATCTTCCAAGCATCAATTTTCAGGGGATATTCGTTAGTTTGCAGGGGGGGTACATACTATGTGAAAAGAAAAGTTACTAGAATTCCCTGAGCATTGCAATCACCACAAATTCTTGGAGCTTCCAAGCTCCCCCCAGTTCGATTGGCCTGAAGTCTCCAAACGCCAGGTGTGGCGGTTCTTCACTTTCACCTTTTTCCACCTACAATTTCTGGATCTTTTTCAAAACCTACTTACTTTGCTGGATACCTTGGACGTGGAGGCCGGAAACTTTGGTGACTTCGTGTCTTATGTTGCAACGCTTGACTTTTTTTCCACCGCCCAGGGCACCCCTCCTATCATTCTGGGTGACGGCTCGAATTTGAAATGTGGTGTCACTTGGCAGCAAATCCTTTCGCAATTGATGGTGCTCCCTCCTGGCTCCTTTCCAGTTACAATCTGTGTAGATTTGTATGGTCGAGGTTGGTGCAAAGCAGAACTTTATGTGCTATCCCAGCATTGGTCATGAGCTAAGCATTTGTGTTCACAGCACACACCAGTGTTTGAAGCCAGGTGAATGCGGAATGGACGTCTTGGCATTCTTTTCAACAACCACTTATGATTATATATAAATCATAACATGTGTGTTATTGTAGTTGTTTAGTGGTTTTAGATGCGTGATTTTTTCAATAAAGAGTTGTTTTTTCAGTCATTTTCTGAAACTGATCGTTCTCTGGTTCTGGTTCTCAGCTTCTTGGCATTGTTTTCCACCAGTGATTTGGTGGGCTCAGGTTTGGGATCGACTCATACCTTGGGAGTGTCCTTGGTAAGTGCAGCTGTTGGGGGTATGTGTAGCACCTGGGTGAAGTTCAGCGATGTAGTTGCAGGCGGCGATAGCGGGGTGACATGATAATCGGTGAGAAAACCTGCAGCAGGGTTGGTTGGTGAAGGTGAATCTTCTCCCAAACAGATCTGTTGGGAATCTACCATTGTTTGGGTTGAGACCCGGGAGTCCGCTTTTATTGGTTGATCATTTTTCGGGACCTGGAAGTTGGAAATTTGGAGGCTGGAAACACCACTGATATCCGCCGAGATTTGTGGGCCAGGTGCATCTGCCCTCGGTTTCGGGCTGTCCGGTGCAATTGTGGCGCTCTATGCGCTTTATGCAGGCGAGAACTGAAAAATCATTGGGTTGTGGGGGATGATGTTTCATATTATTTCATATATATATATATATATATACACTGAAAATACACAAAAAATTAAATGTACGTACGTATGGTTTTGGGTGGGTTTTACATGTCTTGCAAAGAAACCATGATTTTTGAAACCAAGAAGCGCCAACGGCATCTGCCAACTCGTTTTTCGAGATACGCTGTTGATGGGCAATGAGGCGCCGACTTGGACTCTACTTCCAGTGTCCAACGGAGCTTCAAGGCAAGAGATGATCAGATGTCCAAAATTACAGTCATTACTTTAGTCAGGAGTCCTTTTTTGCGTGCAGAATTTCCATGTTTTTTTGTGATTTTGATTGACACCCAGGCTTCAAACAAATCTCTTGTGTACTATTACATACTATTACTATGGAGCCGAAAATCCAAACAGCACAAGTTTGTGCAGGACTGGGTGTGGCTTCGGTTGATCTTCGTTGCTTTCCACATTGCCATGGAGTGGGCCTCTCAGGATTACATCTAGATTCTATTCCCAAAGTCGATCATGGTATCTATCTACATATTTCTACAAATAGTATTATATATGAGTTTCTATTATTATTATTATGATTATCATTACTATTATTATGATTATCTTCATCACTATTAATGCCACTAGTACTATTACGTATTATTATCATTATCGTCTGGTGATTATTATACCTCTGCATTCCACATGTAAAAAGAGCTAAAAGCATCGGACAGGTTTGTGCGGGGCATGTCTCAGCGCGACATTGCGGGTCTTTGGGCCCACACCACCGCCTTTATCAGTGGCTTCGCGTGCGCCAAAAAGAGAACAGTTTGCGTTAACATGATCCATTTGAAGGATTTCTTTCTACAGAATTGAGTGGTTTGATAATGTTGTGCTTACTTTGACACATTTTTGCTCACAGTTTGGATTCTCCCAGATTGTCACACCAATTTCCGCATTTGGACATACGAAGCAACGCAGAATCCCAACTTTTTTTGCCAGGTATGTGCTCTACTTTTTGCCCCCCATGGGTGATGGCACCTTGCTCTCTGCGGAGAGGCCGTACGTCGTGGCCTGTAACTATGTGACTCGGTTTTGTGTTGCTGATAACGGAGGGTTGCTGGAAACTCTTGTGATCATGGCCGTGTTGCAATACAAAATTGAAACATACTCCATACTTTGAGGTGCAAAAAACCCCACCTAGTAACAGTCACAACCGGGATTGGTACATTTTTTTGGTAGGGGATCCCTATTAACCTTCATTTTCCACTGTTATTATCATTATCATCTTCAGAGGACTCCAGCCTGAGCAGGGCACTAAGGCGAAAGACCAACAAAATTCCGCTGTTATTGGGTGCGGGAACATCCCAACTGATATTACGTGCAAAAACTCCTCTTGATTTTGTGGCAAGTTTGCAACTTTGTATTTTTGATCATCTTTGAGTATCGTGGTACCATGCACTATATATTTTTTATGCTTTGTTCAACGTATTCTGATCTATTTGTCCATTGCAAGTTAAGTTGGAAGTTTGGTTGACCATGATGTTGGCAAACTTGGATATCGTTCAACTTGAAGGCCACTTGCAGCTAGGAGCAGCTGCCATCCTCGATTAGTCAATCGAAGAATTGCAGCTGCCACCACTGCAAGAAATAAAACATGAAGATCATCGAACATCCACACCACCACTGTCCAGTACACTGAACAAGTGATAAAACGATCCAACAGAGTGACCACACTTCCGCTGAGGACAGCAGTGGCTTTTCATCATCAGCTGTTGCCTGAGAGTAGTGTTTAACGACTTGCAGGTTGCATTTCTACATGTTCTTATGTACGATTGGACGGATAGGTTCATTTTCTATATCATTTTTTACTCTAAGTTGTTGGTTTAAGATGGTTTGAATTGATGTCATTAAATGACACAAACACCTCGTGAAAAACTAAGGCGCCTGAATGCGTACGGCTCTTCTCCAGCATGTACGAATACCAGGCTCCCGAATTCCGGAAAGACCAGCAGCTTTCACGATTTTTCAAGCGCACGGTGTGCAGGTGTCGTATGTACAGCGACAAGCCTTCCTTTTCTTTTCTACAGTGGTTGGCTGGACTGCATTCAATGTCGTTAGCTCCTCAATTTTTTCAACCCCAAAAAAAACCATAGGAAGAGATGGAAGAGTCAGCAGCGGATCAAGAAGCGGCATTACCTCGGCTTGGTGCACTTGAAATCCATCCAATTTTGAGGTCGTGCTGCAGAGGAAAGTCAAAGCCACTGATGCCGTGGCTACGGCAGAATTTGGGATTCCAGTTTCAATGTGATCAAACTGTCATAGTATAGACACCTGCATGATGTAAGATATGTATGTTCCAGGTTCCGGGTCCCCCCCCACCCCCCCTGCCATGGTCATGGTCATAACATCAACCCCCCTCCCCCCTGTGGAATGGGTGGGTCCTGGGAAGGGGTGGGGGTCATCCAGCCAACAGCAATGCAACTGGTAGGATAAGATGAAGAAAGTTG
Source organism: Breviolum minutum Mf 1.05b.01 (assembly GCA_000507305.1). NCBI lineage: Eukaryota > Dinophyceae > Suessiales > Symbiodiniaceae > Breviolum > Breviolum minutum. The sequence goes on along the minus strand of DF240479.1, from coordinate 46,570 downwards.
ATTTCAAGCAAGAGAAGCATGTATGCTGAAATAAGTTACATGTTAACATCAGATTTTGAAAGCTAGATCAAATAAGATAACGGAGGGCAAAGTAAGATATGTAGTGATATGTTGAGGATACAATTGAACAGTGGTAACCCGCCCCCTCTTCTGTGGAATGGGTGGGCCCTGTAGGAAGGGGTCGGGGTCATCCAGTCTCCAACAAACAGCAATGCAACTAGTAGGGTGAGATGAAATAAGTTGATATTAGGCAACATAAATTTGGAGCACGTAAGCTGAGAAAACTAAGAGAATTTGAGGTTAGATCAGTTACGGAAAACTAGACACTCTAAGAGAAAGTTCGACAGGCATAAGATATAGACAGATATCAGACCGGTACCGAGGCTGAAAACCCTTAGTAGAAGATTTAGAATTATATGATAATTTGACACAGAAATAGAAGAGGGCGCGGCGGCACTACTCCACGATGTCGAAGCCGAAACATTGCAAATAACACGTTTTCGGAAGGTTGGTTGCAAAAATCCAACGAATTTGCAGGGTTGCGGACCGCACCAGCAACCCACCATGCAAAAAACACTGCAAATACAACGTTTTCATGCGGAATGCTGCAAAACGCAGGTTTTGGGACCATACCATGTGGGGGGGGGGGGGTGGTAGCGAACCGCGAACCGGGATCATGTATAATATACGTATCAATATAACCGCCTTTTGAAGAAACTGCCATGTTGATTCCTTATCCCCATTGTTTTCCCTATCAAAATGAGGGGTTCTTGCCACGCTGCGAATGGCAGGTGCTCCTTGCGGGTTCGGAGGTTAGTGCAGTTTGCTGCAATCGCCAGGATCGACTGCTGAACTTCACGATTTTCCAACACTGATCCCAGTGGACCTATGTCTTTCTATGTCGATCTCTCCATTTTTTCGCACAACTTCTCGGGTCAGATTCGAATGTTACGTTTGATGTTTAATGGACACAGTTTTATCTTTTATCGGGATACAACAAGTATCAAAAAGCATTTAAGCATCTATGGCCAACAAAAAGTCGAAGGATCTACAAGACCGGTCCCTACAAAGCCGGCAATGTGCCCCTGCACAAACCCATAGTTGTGGTTTTTGCATGTGTATCAATGTGTATTTGTACTTACTTGTAACTTGTACTTGTACTTGTACTTGTACTTGTACTTGTACTTGTACTTGTACTTGTACTTGTACTTGTACTTGTACTTGTACTTGTACTTGTACTTGTACTTGTACTTGTACTTGTACTTGTACTTGTACTTGTACTTGTAGTAGTAGTAGTAGTAGTAGTAGTAGTAGTAGTAGTTGTTGTTGTTGTTGTTGTTGTTGTTGTTGTTGTTGTTGTTGTTGTTGTTGTTGTTGTTGTTGTGTTGCTGCTGCTGCTGCTGCTGCTGCTGCTGCTGCTGCTGTTGCTATTGTTGCTATTGTTGCTATCATCAGCCTTGTTGTTATTGTGGTGGAATTCGCGAACCAAACCTTGCCGTGAACCTTGGAGCGCTCCCCTTGCAAAACCTGCGGTTGGCGGATTAAGCATGGTTAGAACCCCATGTAAAAATTTTAATAAGGCATTTTTTTTAGGTTATATATTTCGCCCCATTTATGATTTATATTTGGTGAGGAGGCCTATCTGCCCATCTTGTATGGCCAACAATGGCTAATTAGAAATCCAGTTGTTTGTTGATCTGATTTTGATTTGATTTGATTTGATTGCACCTCCAGGGCCGACCAGGAGGTGATGGATTGGCATCGAATATGGACAGCAAGGACCCTTTTTCATCGTTGGTGAGACGACTGCTGTGAAAAGATTCCATTGAATAAGCAATATACTCATTGACATTGTGAATATTAATACGTATATATACTATCCTAGTCTCCTTCTCTCTAAAGCAATATGTAGTATGTATATAATTGTATTTATATATACATAAACAAAAATATATCTAGATACACGCATTAATGCATTTTTATTTATATATGTATACATATTGACTCCAAAAATACTGTATGTCTGTGTGATTCCCCTTATGTGGCCTTAGTTTTCTTTGATTGTTGCGAGGAAGTGATCCTTTGGTGTGAAGTGCCTTGACAGCATTGCTGGGAAAAAAATAATTTTCATACCTGGAAACCCAGGTTAGTATTCCGCTGACCAATAAAAGATGCCGCCTTGGTACATTCATTTTGGCAAAAAAATTGGCAAGTATATTTCTTCGCTAGCAGAAGGATAGCAAAGGATACTGGCCAAACAACAGTCCCCAGCATTTTTTAACAAACATATCCAGCTCCCAAGGTGCTTGCCACACTGGCCTGGCGTCCACCTCCCGTCAACTTGCCTTGATTCTACGGATTTTTTCAATGCACAGAAACCTCACCCTGAGATCACCAAAAGGTGGTTTATTTGAAAAAAAGAGTCACAAAAAATGACCGTCCGGTTGGTGAATCAGATATTCGAGTTATTTATTGTTGTTTATTGTTCCTTTTTGAATTCAAAAAATCAAATCAGACTCGCAAAAATGCGTGTATTTCGCACATGTATTCTGAAGTTGGGGGTTTTGAGCAGATCAATGGTGGCCAGGGCACGGAAGAGGCTGAAAGAAAGCTTGTGGTAAGGTGCATAAACCAGGATCCTTCACAAAGTCCAGGTGCGGTAGGTGGTTTGGGCTTACCAGATACCATTGGCTGGCAGTGTAGATATCCCGCACAGATCAGATGCAGATGGAATTGCGTTGTTTCGATTTTCAAGAAACATCGGTTTCATGCATCTAAAAGATATTTGATATGATAAAGTGGCATATCAAGGGTAAGTTTCCACGTCCGGATTTCACTTTGCAAGGAACATGGATCATGTGTGTAATTTGTTGCGTTGCATGGGCGGCCTGCATGCCTCTAACATCGGGATGGCTTGACGCCATCCTTCTCAAAACCCAACGGCCAAGGAGGATTACTTGATCTTCCGGCTGAAGCAGAAGCTGGATCCCACAACGTACCAGGCGTGACTTTGAGTGGCTGAAAACTCTTGAATCGCAAAATGTATGTCGTAGATGTATAATTCGTATGTATGATTTATTTATATCAATTTATAGTTATTTTTTGGGTCTACCCCCCCACCCAGTAACAGTCACATTTTTTTAAACGTTTCGCGTTAGTGTCCTCGTGACGATGAAATGCTCCAGCGAACTGCGTGAGTCATACCACCAATGATGAATTATGTAAACAACAAATGAATGATGGGATGAAAGGGGGGGGAACAAACAGATGCGTCCCCAAAGCTGGTGCCCAGAGACTATAACCAAGATCACTTAAACAACTGCTTTGTTTAATTATGGGATATGGCCAAAACACAAAGCCACAATCAATGGCCCACCTCAAGAATCTAGCCCAGATCACACTTTGCTGTGCAAGTGTTTGCGGGATAGCTGCTGCTTTAGGTGATTGATCTTTTAGCAAATATTCTTGGGCCTTGGTGCCCTTGCTACCTCCAATGGGTACTGGGCATAGACTTTTTTCGGATAATGTGAAATCAATATACAACTCTAAAAGGGAAATATGCCCAGTTGATACGGTTGGCCATCTTAATTTTGTTGCCCAAGACTTTACACGACTTAAGAAAAGATCCCCAAATTTACATGGCAAAGCAGGGGTGATCAATTCAAAAGGACTGCAACAATGGGGGTTGGACTTTCTCGATGTTACCACTTCATTATGAGATTCTTGAAGATGTTCTACAGTATCATTTTTGGGTTTATCATTCATGGAAATACTGGCTTGTTCAAGGATTAAGTCATGCAATTGTTTAACCATGGCTTTTTCCGCAAGAATCATCTTATATCGCTTTTCCATTTTGGGGAAAACCTCTTTCCATTCTTTGACAGCTTGCTTTGCAACTTCATCCACAAAATTATTGGCTTTTGCTTCCCAAATGAGTTGTTCATCCTGCAAGCTATCTGGATTACAATGTGCTTTTGTTTTCCTGATTGAAATCCAATTTTTGGGTCTATTACACACATGTCCCCAGATAAGATCCCAAATGTCACGATGGTCTTGGATATAGGGGGTTCTATCATTGTGGCAGGCATCAACAAGTTCACTCAATTGCGACACCACAGATTGACAATCTGAGTAAATAACTGGTTTTGAAATGTTCTGTAGTACCAAATAGATTGCGTAAGCCTCACCCCTGTACGAACTATGGTCTACACCCGGTAAAGGCTGTGCATCCACTATTGTATAGTTATTCGTACCTGGTTCGACTTTGATTACTGCTGCTCCTGCTAATGTACATGTTGGTTGATCTTGCATGAAGGCTGAACCATCACTGAAAACATGAATCAACGTGTTGCTATTTGCAGGCATATTCCACTCAGGCCCTTGCTTTTGATTTTGATGCAACACAAGGTAATTTTCTTTACACAACGGGAATAGCGAAAGGCTCCTTGTGGCAACTTTTTGTTTCTTTAGCCACTGCACGAGCTTGGTTTTACCAGTTCTCGTTCCCTCTAGTTTTTTACAGTATAACAATCTATGCTCTCTGGTGTCCTTTTTCTGGCAATGTGGACACATTGAGTCTACAGTCATGTCATACTTTGAGAAAATATCTTTTGTGTATGCTGCTCCAGTACAATGTGCGATCAAGATGGCCCTATCTCTCATGGTACGATTGCGCATTATGTTTCTCATGTTGAATTCATCTACCGAGACTATGTCAAAGTCCTTACGATGCTGGCTTTTTTCTGCAAGGTGGAAACACCAACATTGTCTGATGATTTTTTGTAGGTATGTTTTTGATGTATGAATCCAATTGATTGAGATGCCAGAACTATGCGTAATCCATCCCTGTTGGAGGGTTGTCCATCCTACACTCTGAAGTGTTCTCCTTAGGTTAAATGCAGGTCCATGGCCCTTATGGTCACTGGCTAACCTATTGCAGAAATCAACACATGTTCCCGGGAATTTTAGAAAGAAACGTCGCCAAAAGAATAGCGTTCTCACAATCGTTTTCAACTGCGGGTCTAATGGCGATATCTCAAAAAGGCAGGCTAGGTACGGGTTTGCACAGGCTACGTTTCTTCTTAAAGATGCCACTGTTGCAGATCTCATTACTTTCCATTGATGTTGGGTTAAGTAGTACTGTTCAATTCCATACGACATAGCTCCGTACCCCGCTGCCTGGGTCATAATGGCTCTGAACTTTGCAGGTATCTTTTTCTTATTAATTCGTTTCATAACTCTCTTTGCCTTTTCCAACCTTTGATTTTTGGAAACACATTTTTTCTTTTATCCATAGTTTTGGTCACATCCTAAATCGACTGCTGTTTTTACGACAGGTATTTCATCGATGCCAATCTTCACCCCCTTTAGTGATGCTCCATGTTTAGGATTCAAACACCAGAACCAACTTTTCTTTGGGGAAATCCTCATTCTTAAAGCATCAATAAAAGCTGTCATTGTGTCGAAAGTGGTCAATAATTCTTTAGGGTTTGCCGAATTGATGCCCCAATTATCTGCATAACAAATTGTTGTATTACCCTTATGGTAAAATTCCAGGACTTTATGACACCAAAGTGACAATGATGCCATCACGGCCACAGACATAGCACACCCCTCTGCAATTCCTGTCACACCTTTAATTGGTTCACTACAACTTCCATGGACATCGAAGGATCTTTGCAGAGATCTAAGGTGCCTAAACAAGGTGTCGGTGTATTGATTTGGGATTCCTATCTTATTTAGCAACCAGACGACTGGTTCCCACGGTATGGTGTTATAGCACTTGATTAGGTCGATTACTACTCCACACACATCTTTTTTCCCATACTTGGCTGCTTCGATATAATTTGCCGTGAACGCAGCTAGCATGTCTGCTGAAATGCCTCCTGCTGTTGCTGAAACTTGCGGCGGCATAAGTTTACTTATGTGTGAAAGAACCTCAAGGCTTCTTAATCTTGACCATAATCTGTAAATTTTTGATAGGATTGTTATAGGTCTAATGTCAAGGGGCGACTTTGGTTCAGTGCCCTTTCCAAGTACAAAATAGGGATTCCCGACTAAACATGGAATAATCCTGGTGGTGACTGGTGGGGGAGTAGTTCCAAACTATATATAATGATTATATGAGGGATGTGATTTCTAGGCATCCAAGTTTTTTTGATCCAGGTAAAGATCTCATGAGCTGGAGGGAGAACATTTTCCTGCCCGTGCTGTTCAAGCCAAAAGGCAGTTTTATTCAGTTTGTGCGCCTGCAGTTTTTTTGGTGCCGAAACTTTGCAAGGGACTTTCGGCAAATTTGGGAAAAACAATTGGGCGAAATAGCAAAAGAACACACGGCAACACAACAAAATGAGGTGATGGTCAGTTGTATCATCCAAAAACAGATTTGGGCTTGTCTACACGCTATTGGTCTCCTATTGACATTTTTTTGGTACATGATGAATTTGCATGTCACTACAAGTTTGAGATAGACACCTGTGCGGTCTGTGCAACTTCTCGTTGATGTTCAGGTACTGTATGACCTGGATCCTCAGAAAAAGCCCATCGCCTTTGCTTCCATCACCCTCTCACAGGCCCATGTTTCTCAAATTGGCTTCGGGACATGATTTCCGAAAATCAGAAGTCAGAAAGTGCCAGATTTCCAAGGGTTTTTTTGTTGACTTCCTCAACAAAAATATCACCAGGCTTCTTTCACACCCAGTCTCTTGGAGTGTCGTCAGTGTGTCATTTCTGTCAGGCTCTTCGCTCCAAGGGAGACTTGTCTGCATTTTTTGAAAAGGGATCCACCCCCCAAAAAAATCATCCAGAAAGTGACTGGACCATGCTGTGCCGGAAAACTACCTTTTCAGGTGAGCATCGAATGAAGCTCCAACCAATTGAGGGTGCCAAAAGTTCTTGGCCAAAGGTGCGGGGGAGTCCTTGGGGTCCACGAGTTGGGGTTGGTTGGTTGGTTGGTTGGTACCTTGGTGAATCAACAGTTGGGGTTGGTTGGTTGGTCAAATGCCTATAAGAAAAGCCCTGTAATTTTGATGATTGAGTTTTTTTTTCATAACCTTTCACTGAACATGATTGAGTTACCAATTTGTTGACACCTTGATTTTGTGTTTCCTAGGTGAAAAAAAGATGGAGGAATTACCATCTGCAACACACTTCAGCAATTCATGGGCAATTTGCCTTGAGAAAACCCATGACTCACCAGGCTGCATCAGGCTGTTTGCCTTGGCGGCTATCACCACAGATTATCGTGAAATTTCGGCACAACACTTAGAGGAATCACTTCCAAAAAACGCTTCGAATGTGGGAAAAAAAAGGTAAACACAGGAACATTATGATGAAAGGAAACAGGGAGAATGTCCAAGTATTCAGAATTTTTCATTTGTTGTGAAGTGAACCAACTGTGGCACACCAACATGCAGATCGCACATCTTGAAAATTAGATTTAAGTGTTTAATTTTTGTATGTACGAGAGGTACAGATTTCCGGAATATGCAACATAAAGAAAGCTGTTATCTGCGCCATTCAAGATCATCCTCAGTCTCTTGAATTGATGCGAGGTACATCGAACCGCAGAAGGCTTTAGAGATCAAAGACACAGCCACAGCCTTTGTCAGTTTCAGTATGCAAGAAGAATATATCATTTTGCAGACTATATGTGGTCATCAAGTATATGCAAATGCCATGAAATACATGTGCACGGAAACACCGTCCTTTGACAGCAGCCTTTTTCTGTATGCGCTATGGCAGATGTATATAAATGGATCAAATTTGTGTACGTGAAGCAGTTGAAAGCTACAGGCAAAGATCCGGCTTCAATTTATGGAAGAAGAGATCAGAAAAGCTGAAGAACAATTGGTGATCTCGGCTCCTTTGTATCCGGATTTGATGGACGAAATTGTTGGGCCGAATCTGTACAAAGAGAGACTACTGTACCAGACTGTGACATACTAACATACTGTAAGATCGTTGGAGGTCATAACTTCTTTTACAGTGTTCGGAATGCACATTGACCCTCATAAGAGGGAGTACAATAATATGCAAACAAGAAAGTGCAACCTTGAATCATTCCAATATATAATATATATATATATATATAATCACCACCCCCTTAGTTACCCGATTTGGGGGGGGGACGTCAAAATGTAACAGTACAATNTTTTTTTTCAATTTTCCAAACGCGATGTTTTACAGACGTTAAAATGTACTGTTACATTTTGACCCTCCCCCCCCATTAAGGGGGTGGTGATATATATATATATATTTATACATATAGAATATACTGTATACTCAAATATGATCTAAAAAGTGTTGTGTCCTTGATGGGTTTTCAACTGCAAGCATCGCGACCTGCCAGGAAGATTTACAAAAACAGAAGACGATCCTTGAAGATCAGGGAGAAAGCTGAGCCCGGCGCGAGCTGACTGAGCTGCTCCCGGGAAAAAAAGGTTTTTGCGGATTGGCGGCCCGGCATCTCTTAGGAATTGCCACGTTTTTTTTTTGGGGGGGGGGATGGAATGAAACACGGCACGGGGTTTCTTTTCGATTGCGAACGGGTTCGCATCCGTTTCAAGTTGTCGCGACACATAAAACATCGAAACCGAACGCAGAGAGGTTTCGGCCAACTTTCGGCCGAAGCTAAGCGGGGCGTTGAAATGGCAAGCCACCTCAGCCACTTCAGCGACTTCGCCTCCGTAAGCCAAAACGTGATTCATCCGATGCGGCCGGACTTCGGATCGAAGAGGAGATGATCCGTATCACACATAGACTCCCGACCGACCACAAAAATCGTTTGGAGTCTCTGAATGCGCGATTCTTTGTGCGTGTTTTTGAGACACTGGAAGGTATATTCGACCATCCAACTCTAGTTCACTTGCTGATTCAACAAACGACGTCGATGAATCCTTTGGACGGATGTAGAGAGGAAGTCATGAGATCGTCACGTCCGGAGCGTCACAGCGCCTTTCATAGGCTTTCGCGGCAATCTCCATGCATGTTGCTGGACCCATTGTACGGGTGGTTGAAGCGAGACAGGAGAGTAAAACACTATTAGTGTGCGCAAACAGTCGCTCCAAACTCAAATCCGTTACTTGAACCATTCGGTGGGGCCTAAGCAGATGGTTTTCTACAACTTTTTTGCATTGCTTTCGACTGGTTTTTTGCTTTCATACACACATTGTGAATGCGGACCCATGCGAAGCTCCAGATTTGGAGTCGTTCCCGTCGCAACAACATCACAGGTTGGCAAGGATTTAAGATGTTCATTGCATTTCATTGCCACTTCCAAACATAAGCAGCAACAAGGGTGTGTTTTTCCGCTACTGTAATTCTGCAATTTCGCCAAGCAATTTGGAAGATGAGATCAGGTCAGTTGAGGCACATTTCATCCTGCTCAACAGCGAGCATAGATTTTGCCTCCACTACGCATATGGTCAATAGAATGTGGGTAGATAATGGCATCAAACCAGCGTCCAAGGAATGTTGATGTCACCCCGCACCTGACTGCTGCCAGAAATGCAATGTCCAATGAGTAATTTTGTTTCTTTTTGCCGGTATTCAATTTGAACATCAGTATATTAATTATTAGTCATTATATTGAATATTGGGAGAAATAACTTTATGTTTCAGGATGCCGACTGACAAGGCATTGTTCCGGTGTTTTTCTTCCAAGCATGACCATATCAATTATCATACTAGCAAGATGTATCAGCAGGAAATTCAATATCACAAAAAGCCGCAGTGTCCACCAAGACGGACGGCAAGCATTTGGCCCTTGCGTGACCGTACTTGTGCATGCGCCCTCGTCCAAGATGCCAGGGTGGGTAATATGCCTTGCCATGGCATGATCACCCTGATAGTGTACGCCACAATGCGAACCCACGAAGGGCGCCGGCAAAACGTATGATGTACACAATGCTATCGGACATGTGTCGTAGCACGTTTGACTAGAAGTCACTTTCGGGATCTTTCGCCATCGTTTGGCAATTTCTGTGCAAGCAAAATTGTCTAAACATGTCAACAAGTTTGTTGTCCTACATTTGTTGCGGACGACTCGGCCGACCCAAACGTAGAAAACCACCAGGCTTCCAGACAAGTCACTTCGAACGCACGATGATGTAAGTTGGCAGCATCACACGCGACGCCACGCGCCAGTATTGCTTTGCCCGCCAGGCCCGTCAGGTGTGACCAGGAATGTATGTATGAAGTATATACGTAATATATATATATATATAATAAATATATAATATATATATATATGCGTTGCCCCAATGAACCTCTGCTTTGCGGTTCCAATTCTGAAGGATTTCATACCGTTGCAAAGACCAGTCAGTGTTGGATGGGGTTCCAACTATCATCCGGAAATACTTTTGAAATGCCACGTCAAGTGCTGCAAGCTGCTTTTATATTTTAAATTTATACACCAAAGCGCCCGAAAAGCAATTGACGCTTAAAACACTTTTGAGACGTCATAGAATTGATGCTGCCTTATTTCTTCTTCTTCCTCTTCCTCTTCTGCTGCTGCTTCTGCTTCTTCTTTCGCGCGTCCGGGTCTCTGTGAGACAAAAAGTCTAGAAAGGACAGGGGCCGTATGGTGGTGTCACAAGTTACAAAGCTGTAGAAAATTCAGCATGGCAAAACCACTGAAGCCAAAGTCCGCGATCGTGCATTTACAACACAACGGTGTCGCACACCAGCTGTTATTGGAAAATCGACGGCTTTTACCCCATGCCTCCCAGTACTTTGCCCAGCTATTGGTCATAAAGATGCTACCTGAGCGACAGAATTCAATGCTCGCCAATGTAAAGGGTCAAAGGCTCTTGAAAGATGGAGGCTCACTATCCAAATGGAACCATCTTCGGACCGCGCTTTGTTTAGGGCGGAGTCACATTCCAGGGATGAAAAGTTTGGCAATCTTCTTAGTGATGCGAGCACAGAAGTTGAGACTCAAAGGGTTGAGATGACGGCCAAAATATCGGCATTGAGGATGAGTGCAGAGGTGGGCACGCAAACAAGGTGGAAACCAATATCCAAAAAGTTGAAGCACGAGCTTCATCAGGAAAAAATCGCTTGCCAAACAACCAATAGAAAAACTGCGTCGCCAAACTCGAGGGAGGGAAAGAAAATTTGACATGTAAATTGAATGGAGAACGATAGCGAGGAGGTGGTTTTGCGGCGTTGGACTGTGAAGAAGCAACAAAAAATTCGTTACGGATGTACACGGTGGGTTTCCAGGATTTAAAAGGTGCAACAAGCGACATTTTAACGTCAAACTTTTTGTTTGGGCATCGTCGGTATCGTAAACCGCTATCAAATGGAACATCGCCTATGCATGCGTACGCAAATAGGTCAGCAAAATGAGTGAATTGAACATGATCAGCATGGATTGACAAGTGTTGATATTGTGGCCGCACAAATCTCAATGTTCTGGTGCGATTATATCCCAGCGACCCTGAAGCTGTACGTACACATCTGTACACCATCTTTCGAGATGGCATCGAGATAGCATAGTTAGTGTGCCGGGTGCCGTTCCGGCCATGGAGAGTTCCATGCTAAGGTCGTGGCCAGCTGAGTTGTGCCAGTGGCCTCAACTACCAGCAATCATATCAACGGGAGCGTTCTGAGTCCTCGTGGGTCCGTCGCGCTCTTATTCGTCAGGCGGCCACCCATCAAGCCCGAGGGGTACCATTGTGGAGAGCAGCAGCCAGAACTTGCGGAGCTGGACCGGCCTAAAGAGACCTCAACACCAACCTCACCAAGAGGGGGTCACTGTGAATTCCCGTTTGCTTGGGGAACAAGCCAGCTACAGCTAGCCCCGCGCATGTCAGCAAGGTACTTTAAGCACACGTACCCAGAACTAATCCATTCCAGCCCCAACGGAAATCAGTGGCAACGGCGCGGGTCAAACAAACCGGATCCCACTCCAAAAAAGGATCACATACAAGCAACGTGCGGACGCGCGCAGCAATCTTGGGAGAAAAAATTGGGCCTACCCCGAACTCATCCAAGCCGGCGTTGTGGAGTCGTGGGACCCGGGAAAAGAACACGAGATTGATGGAATGAAGAAAGCTGAAGAAAGCAATCTTACATTTTTGGAAATTCATAGGCAAGCGCATAAGCACAGACAAATGCAGCAACCGTCATTTCACAATGGGGTGCCCTGCTCAGCCCACGCGCGCCTGGGCAAACGTTCGCAGCCAGCTTGCCCAAAACCTGCTCCAACCCCGCCGATGAGTCCTGGCGTAAATTTTGGCAGTTTCTCGCACCTTCCAGCATCGAGAGTCGCGTGTCAAACGGCCCGGTAATTATTAGATTATGTCTGGTTGAGTTTGTGCAATTGCTTTGGGTAGATAGCAGTTTATTTTCACATCTGTGCCTGTGCCCTAGAAAGGGTTCGCAATTGGCGTGCTGGCTTGAATCCAATTCCACTTGGCGTGCTGGTTCGCAATATTAATAATATATACCAGTATAGCCGCACGAGGCGGTGGCGGAAGTTTCAAAAGGTTAAAACTATATAGTTCGGAAGAACATGTGCCTATAGAATCGTTTGTGACAACCTTGATTCATTGAACCTTTTTTTCTGATGACGCGAACAAAGTTGGCATTTGTTGGCTTTGTCGCAGCGGGCAACTCCATGTGACACCAAGTTCTAGATGATCTCTGCCTCGTTGTCACAGATCAGTCCGCAACGACATG